>JAQGBJ010000605.1:0-36389 GCA_034698345.1 Sphaeridia pumilis | reverse complement strand
CCTCCGTACCTCCGTACCTCCGTACCTCCGTACCTCCGTACCTCCGTACCTCCGTACCTCCGTACCTCCGTACCTCCAAGTGCAAAAGGCAATTCGGCAGCGTTTGGATGATTTTAGCATTAACGTTTGTCTACTTCACGGCGCTGCGAGGCAAGCGGGCACAAAATAGAATTCCTTGAGGGGCGCCATAATTTGAAATGCTCAAAACGTAAACAAGCAGATTTTTACCGGAATGTTACGTACAAATACTGCAAATTGTGCACGGGGCCGCAAAACTGAATCACAATTATATATAACAGTTTACGAAATATTACGAGCTTGATTTTGTAAAATGCTCAGCATACTTCACATTATCTCTAAACTACCAATAGATTCACTAAAGACTGAAACTTTGACAATTCACGGCTGTCTGTTGATTTGCACAACTCAGCTGTAGGAAATCGTGAAGTCTATTCTAACGGAATAAACTGCATTGAATCCCCTGAAAGGTGAGTTAAATCTATAATTTTATTACTTCAAGTGCTCTGTGTTTCATGTTTGATCTTCTTTTTAGATGGCCAATATTGTACAGAATTACGAGAAGTTCTTCACCGGAGCGACAACGTCGAAAACTTTCATGAACAATTACAAGTTTTCGAGGTTGGAACACACATCCCTCGCACATACGTTTGTTTTGGAAGGCAGTTTAACTTCGATGTCAGTCGACCCAAGTGGGACTTAGTGAGTTTACTTTACCCGATTGAAATGAGCATAATTTCCAACGGATCTCTGAATTTTTCTTTTGATGTTTTAGCCTTCTTGGAGGAAGTGAAACCGGAAATGTTGTACTCTATGATATTGCTAGAATAAGCAAATCTGTGAATTGCCAAGGATCAATCAGCTTGGCAAGATCATTCCCAAGTAGGCGAAGTTTATTCTGAATTCATGTAGGCCTGGCAATGTTGTTTTGCTGCAATTGATTGTTTGTTTTAGATAAACCGTCTCCATCTCCAATGGATGTCAATTGGTTTCCTGGTAATGAAGGTCTATTTTCCACTCTTAGCTGTGGAAGCATCAAACTTTATGGTAATATTTAAATATCGTACCCAACCCATACACATGTGAACAGCGGCAATGTTCAACCCGCTTGTTGTGATTCTAGATGCAAACAGGGAAAGCGATGATCCAATAGACGTTATCGATACTGGAACTAATAGTAAGCAAGGAACCCGAGCAAGTCTTTATGAGCATCATCCCTCTAATAGCGCTCATATAATTTGTAAGTTACATATAATTTTGCATTTCGCAAAAGTTCCTCTACTCTGTTCTAACCAGATTTGACCTCTAGGTATGTCTGACTGTGAAATACGTATGTATGACTTGAGATTGGGCCATTTTGTGCAAACACTGCAGCTTCCGTCGAAGGCAAGAAGGTTCAACAGGATAGCTATCAGTAGAGAATCTCCATATTCATTAGCTGCTGCCATGACTTCTAAAAATTCTAGTGTAGGGGAGAGTTATATAGTTGAGTATGACGGTAGGAACTGGAACCATTCTCTCAGAGCCTACAATGATAAAACTTCGTCCGGATCTAAGTCAAGTAAGCATTTAGTGCTGTGAGCATCGAAAAATAAGTATGGCCAAATACGCTTTACTCAACATCTGGTTGTAATTTACTTGCAGAAAGAAAACTTGAGTCTGAATTCGCTCATACCAGAGTGGTATCGTTTCTGGAGTATACAAGTAATGGTCAGCATTTAATCTCACATGACATGGACGGGGTGATCAAGAAGTGGTGTACCAACCGAGGATCAGTCAATAGTGTTACTTCTGTACCTGGAAGGATTCTATACAACCCGAACGTTCCATCGATGGCTGTTATTGAAACGAATCCTATGGTTGTTGCCGCTCCCAGGAAAGACGGAATTTACTTGATAGATATCGATAATCGACGTGCAATTTTACATCTGAAGGGACATGTATCTCCTATCACTGATATGGCATACGATCCTGCATTCAACCGTCTGTACAGTGTTGGAAAAGAAAATATGCTGCTCGTATGGGAAAGTCTAGGTACTGCAACTCATGATTTGGAATCCGTGAAGGGAGCTTCCAAAATAGTTCAGACTAAAGTGTTATTTGATGATGACTCTTCGGATGATTCAGATGTAGATCCATTGTTCAACACTGCCGCTTCGAGATAGCAATCGCTTTGATTTTGATTACTGTTGCCGTTACAGTATGTAACTTTGTGTGGTATTACCCTGTTTAATTCCCAAGTTGAGATTCTTATATCTAGGTGACCATCTGTTTTTTCACTGCCGTAAAAAGCGCAATTTTTGTCATTGTTATTTTCCGAAAAACGAAATATAAAAACAAGTGCAATTTAACGTCATATAACTTAATCTCACTACATGTACATGCATATTATTAACATAAATGAACGAAAATACTTAGTATCGATCACAAGCAAAATTTACATTCATGATTAAGTTTCCGCAGTATCCATCTCCGCATCTTGATCTTTATCCCCGTCGTAGAATTCATTCGCTGGTTCAATTTTCTTGTCTTCTTCCTGCTGAGAAATTCGTTCATCTGGGTTAGGCTCTTCAATTTGTTCCAAACTTAGAGCATCAGGCGGTACATCTTGCATCTGAACGCTAAAATTATCCAGAAATTAGTAAGTGATATAAACGATATGTGTGGTATCGAGTTAACACAAAATAACTAACCTCGGTGCGTGTTGCAACATCTTCAGACTGTCGCAAGCATGCTTAACGATAAGATCTAAATACTGCTTGGAGTTAGCGTTTTCTTGTCTCGTTACAAACTCGGGGTGTAACGTGAAGTCCGGGGCGAAATATTCAAAATATTCTACAAACACGAGTGAACACCATTAGGCACTGCAACTTTCAGGATCAAGGAATGAAAATTCTTACACTTACCTGTATAAGGTAGTTCATTATTGATTCCCTCGTCAACTAACAAAGAAGTCTCATAGGTCCAACAGCGAGCGACATTTCTAACCGTATAACCTCCACCACCAAGAACCAGCAAAGGTACGCCTAATTCTTTAACAAACTTAACACATTCCCTGAAAACAGAAGATTTGTTTGTTCAAATTCAGAAATTCAATCGACATTCGCACAACATTAAAGTTACATACCCGTGCCCACGAGTAGTCAAGCTGAAACAACCCAGTCGATCATTCGCTAGAGAATCGGCTCCACACTGCAGTACAATTGCTGTAGGGCGATAGAATTCCATGACGCTCTAAAACAACACGTAAATCTCTTTGAAACCAGCAGCTTGAATGTTGGTGAGATGACAGAACCAGCAGTCTTCTCACCTGAATGACTGGCTTGAAAATTTGTACATAACTCTGGTCGTCAATGCCTTCCTTCAAAGGTACATTTAATGAGTAATATCTTCCGCTTTCGGCACCGATTTCGTACATGTCCCCTATACAAAAACTGTGTTAAAAATCTCGCACGTTACACATCCTGAAACTCGTGTACTTCAGCATACCTGTGCCAGGAAAGAAATAGTTGCCATACTTATGAAAGGATACCGTCATTACTCGATCCGTAAGATAAAATGCTTCCTGGACACCATCCCCATGGTGTATGTCGATATCAATGTATAAAACTCTAGGATGATACCTGTAAAAGAGGTCAAACAATTTTAGAACCATGTCAACTTCGCAATTTCATTAAAGATTCACCACTCACTTCAACAACTCAAGTATAGCGATAACAATGTCATTAACGTAGCAGAAACCGGATGCTTCAGTTTTCTTAGCATGATGCAGGCCACCGGACCAATTAACGGCAATGTCACAACAATCGTTGTTCAATTTGACGGCTCCTTCCAACGAAGCTCCAGTGTACATTGAACAAAAGTCGAACAAACCATCAAAAACAGGGCTGCAATTGTTAGAATAATATCCCCGCATTAATAAACCTTTAGTTATGAATCCATCAGGGTCCGAGTCTGAATATCAACTCACCAGTCGTCACCGACATTGTAGACGCTCAAACTTTTAGTGAATCCTTGGATATTTTGCGGTGTGACCCTTTGCAAGAATTCGATGTAATCTTCGGCATGAAATCGACACATATCATGAGTGCTTGCTCGATACGGCCTGTACAGCTGCATTTTCTTATACAATCCATAGTTGATAACCAAACTATGTGTCACAGCAAGCCGGTGGGGTTTCATCGGGTGACCAGGGCCTGAAATTACAAAAAATGATAATGTTTTACCAAATTAATACACATTCAGAACTTCAGGACATCAATAAATTATAACACGTACCATAGTGGAAGTTCCCGACTTCCGAATCGTAGAAATATGCTACTACCGGCTTGTTGTGGCTACTTGATGTGCTCATTTTGACACAAGTTTTAACAACAAAAACACTGGATAACTATTTCATGTTTTAGACACAATCAACAATCCCGGAACTACGATAGATCAAATGTTTTGTAATCATACAATTCCGAAAACTATTGGATGAAACATAAACTTCACACACACGCGTTTCAGGCGTATCCAAGATCGTAAATGTTCCAGTTGTTGAATCCTCAAAGGCTTTTGCACAATTAATTCAATCGCAAATCAAATCACTTACTTATTATCTCATCAATTACAATTAATTAATCTTAACCCTAGTATCAAAATGCAGAATAGCAGCAGCTTATTTGCCTGCTGCAAAATAAAGCTGAATGAACACTGCATGCAAGCAATAACACACACGAGACGCTCGTCTGCTCTTCTCATCTCGCTCACGCATCTTCCCTGGGATTTCGGTTGAGTTGCACCACAGCCCTAAGCCTTTGTTAGTATATGGAGAACACTGGTTTCAAGTGAGCCGAAACCCCTTACGGGCTTCAAAAATACAGTGTATGTATCTTGGCTTGATTTAATCACTCAATTCTCTTGCATCCATCAAAATGCTTCTAAAAATCTTATACGAAGAGCAGCATTTTATAGATTACTTGCATAACAAAACATCACTAATCTAGGTATAGCCCCAACATTAATATTACTGCGTCGACACAGGTGGCTGTTCATTAGGTACTTCAAGGGGTTTCCCTCCAGTCTGAGACAGGTGTTTTATCACGTCTATCCAATTATGTCCTCTTATCAGCTCTCCCTTGTTGTCCATTCGGTTCCATGCTCTTCGCTTCTGACTCTTGGTCATCTGCTCTTGCTTTGGTCCTTTTGACTTGCCTTCGCCTTCATCATGATGCTCCTAATGTTGAGGAAATCGGGTTAGAACGCTGTTGACAGAAACTAGGAACTAGGAACAACAATGCAAATCAACCAACAACTTACTCTTGCTTCCGAGTCCTTGTCACCAGTTCCGTCATCGATCTTCAAAGTGGATATCTCAAGTGGTTCGGCAGACTGCATAATATCCGCTAGACCGTCCCGGGCCCATTCGAATAAGGTGTACACTTGCGGATCGCCAACATATTTTTGGGCTTCTTCATTTAGAGCTGCTAACATGGCTGACTTTGCAGCATTCGATCTGTATCAGGGCAACCTTTATTAGCACATCACACAAACTTGGATTTTTAGATGATTCAATGAAAATTGATTCGCCTTTACGCCAACTTACATGTGATTATTGTAGAATGCGTTAAAATTGAGGTTAGGTACAACTTGAGGGTAATCCGGAGGCCATGATACTTCCAAAAGGAACGATGTCTTGTCTCCATCTTCACCAAACTGCGAGAAAAAGGTGAGAATTAGAAGTCAGAGCTGATAGACTTTTGAGAAACCCATTGGTTCTTGTGGATTACCTTGTACTGAAAAGTCGTGTCGTTAATCTGATGGAAACAGGGATCTCCCTCGTAGATGGACTGCAGCACTTCGATTTCGGTTGTCTGGTCTTCGTTTGCCATAGTGTCTGTTTGCAATTATTTAAGCTACGTCTGTTTTTATTTCAACAACAACCAAAAATAATCAACACCTGATACAGCCGTCGTCCTCTTTCAGCTTGCGAAACCTAGCATTTTTTACAGGAAACAGCTTGAAGCTCTGCTTAATATGTGAAGTAGATTAGAAACTTCAAAACGAAAGTTATGGTATCCACAATTACAAATATTCTCACATGGAATTTCGAATTTATTTATCAGTTTCGATTTCGATGTTCTTCAACCGGCAACACGTAAACATGTGTTTTGCTTCCGATAAGAAATTTCCTTACCGACGATCGACAGGACAGTAATTCATTTTCTATTAAAAGTAGTGACTGGAGAAGATCAAAGGAGCCTCTGCTCCTCATGTAAGGCGGCCACGATTTTCGAACTTCGATGAACTTTGACATCGGCCTGATTGAGGACAGTTAACTTCTGCTTTGAACTGATTAAGGTTCTCACTCACTCAACGGCAGTTGTACTTCGTTAACTTGAATCTCCCCACAACAGTCGGTAGGGAAATTTATTTGGTTTAAACGTTGAAATCGGTCCCTTTTCGTATTTTTCCGCTTTAGCAAACCTTCGTAAACCTGGTTCTCCTCCATCAAGCTGAGGTTTCTACGAACACTAAACACAGAAACTAACACAAGGGCTTCGTAGAGAGTAGAGACTACATCAAGTCTCGTCTTGGGACTTTCAATCCCTAAAAACTAAAAACCGTCTTTAAGACGCTCTTGGTCAATACCGTTATCTTCAAAGACGACCGAATCGAAAAACTCAAGGGTCATCTTGAAAGTTGATGGTAAACGTTCCGACCTGAATCTTCTTCAAGGTCCAGTTCGGTGTTAAACAAAAGCTGCTTCATTCTCTAAACATGATCTAGTCGACTTCACCCTTAAGGACACAGCTAGTCCAACATCAGAGAGCGTTATCAATACGCCGTACCTAGAAATCATTATCAACTTCCACTGAAACAAGAAACGTTATTTGATCATCACAAAATTCTCACGATTGAGAACATGTACATACATATACACAAAAACGTTCCTTTTTGTCAAATAACTTGTTTAACGAAGCGTCGAGCGTTTGTTTACCTATGAAACGGAAACCGGACAACTCACTCGCTATCTTCCACATCTGCCTCAAAAGGTAGTGCACACTGGATGTACACTTTTGAAGCATTCATGTACCATTTTCAGCCAGAATCAGCCTGCTAGCCACTCATCGGCTACTAGTAAATTCAACCTCCAACCAACCCTTGGACCTGCTCAAAACCAATTGATATCCCTGACTGAAAGACGAATGGCTAAAAATTTCAGCAGATGTAAGACGCACAAGCACTGCTGTGGATCAAGTCTGAACCAAATCATCATTTAACCCTAGACATTAAGCTACTTTTTCAACAACACACAAGCGTCTCGAAGATCCCTGCCATATTGGCCTTTGCTGTTGGCTCGATTGTAGAACTGAATCAAACTTTCCCGCCCTGCATAACCTTCTTATCAACGATCACTGGGTCACAAGTCAACGAGGTTGTTTAGCAAGTATGTACTTCACTTCTTTCAGCGAGCTCTGGAATGCGCACAACAATTCGGAGTCGTTGTCGCTCCTCCAGTACAGTTCTATCCAAATATCTCACGCTTGCTTTTAATGGAACGATCGTTATGTTTCGAGTTGTCTCGATCAATCGACATGGAACGAGATATAAGTACACAACAGTGTAACATAGCCGCAAGATAAATGAATGAAACCGTAATTGAGGGCCATTCAACGTATACTGGGAAGTTGCCGAGTTACCCGCAAGAGGGAGGATTCAAAATTCCCACGCGCTTCAGCCTGTCTTTGTTTAATAGCTCGCCAGAGATTGCGCAGGAAGGAAGCTGCTCGTTCATTCGCTCTTGAGGAATTTCAACCCGTAATTCTTGCAAAATTTACTCTGTTGTGCACTTGAAAACTTGGCTTCTAGCATCTGATCTTCTAACGATTACACTTGGACGTCTAAACAAATTTCGGCGGTAAACAACATTTAAAAGTAAGTGAACCTCATTCCGTCGATATTTCGGTTACTTGAAAATTACGTGTCCAGTTAAACACGTGCCAACGCAAATACCAGTTCTCAGGAGTGGTTAATTTTCATTCTGGAAGGTAAAATACTGTTGTTACTTTGATAGTCACAACGGGATTGAAGGCTATTTCTTGATAATAGGGCTAGTATAAGAAAAGAATTTAGAAAGAAAATGCGTCTTAACTTGAATCAGTTTTCTTTGTCCAACACGAAACCTGTAAAACAGGGGTTTTGAAACAACGGTACTATTTCAGCTAGTTTCCGTGCTCCAATGATGTTCACGTCTAATACTTTATAGTTCTGTATACTCAAATAAACTAGGGCTAGATTTCATCAGATGAGCCAATTCAATGAACGACACGGCCAGGTCTGGGAGCAATGTTTAATGGTTCTACAACCCTTTCGTAATTACTGGAAAAACTGTAGGAAGCTCAACAGATGTATGACAGGGTTTGACTTAACTGCAGCACTAGTGGTTTAGGACGTAGCACTTGATAGATCCACATCGCTAGCAAAACAAATTAGAAGATAGTGGTCAACTAGGAGTGAACTCATTAAAAATTTAGGAAGCTCCCGAAATTAATCATAAATGGGAATGGGATTTCAGTACTACAGTATCGTTTGAAAGCGTTCAAGCTCCGATTGAAACTCGTGCAGCGTAGATCTATAAAAACGTATCAAACGAGAATCTAATATTCACGGAAAGCAGTACGTTAATACGGAGTACAGTAGCTTGACAATACCAAAGACGTCAATCATTCAATCAGACATACTGATTTCGATGCACTAAGTGCCCAATCAAAAGAAGCAACTGGTGTCTGAAGTGGTATTGACAATAAAGCAAATACAATACAATACAATGCAATACAATACAAATAAAACGTTTTACAACAAACCACTGAAGTGAAATTTGTTTGAACTTCAGAAATGTCGCAACAGCCTGGAGATAATGGCAATACTGGACCGGTGGCCCGCACTTTGAAAGATCCGGATGTTTTGGCCGAGCAACCCATATTTTGGAATACTCTTGACGTTCCGACTCGTAGAGGAATCATCGCAGAGCTGTTTGAGTCCTGTTGCCACGCATTGAGGTGCAATCTGGAGGAAAGAGCTAGAGTGTATCCACAAAAAGTAAGTTGATTTAGATATCACGCAGTGATGGGTCGAAGTTATGGTTAATTAACTGTGTGTCTTTCAACAGTGCCCACGACCAGATTGTCAGACTTCAAGATATATCGTCGCGCACATGCTCAAATGCCAACTCGGGTCGAAGTGTCGCACGCCGAATTGCGTAGCCGTCCGGATAGTACTGTGGCACCATCAAAATTGTAAGCTTACAACCAAGGAAACGCCATATGGATGCTGGCTCTGTGGACCTTTGTTAAAAGAGAAAGCACAAATGAAATCGGCTCTCGAAAAACGCAACAAGTTGGGCATTAAGGACTGCAAGATTGTAATGCACGATTTCAAGAAAGATACGTGCCCATTGGCCAGCCTCGACCAAAAGGGGTCCAGTGCGCAAGGAACCAAGAAATGATCTGCTTTCCATAAATCGTATGGTAGATCAAATTTTCAACCTCTTGATTCAACTTGATTCTTCAAGTATCTTTAGTTAGTATAACTTGAGTTAGTCGTATATGTAGTATTATTTTGAAGAAAATCTGACCAGATTGTATTGTATGAAAGGTGAGAGGTTGCTACCGAAGAACAAGCTCATCAGAATTCAGACTACAAAGTTCCTTTCGCTTGACGTTATGACAACGTTAAATCTAATCAGATTGTTGATTCGTTTCTGTTTTGGCCTGATGAAGGAAGAATTTCCGAAATATTGCCGCTTTCTCCCTGTACCCACTTTGTTGTGCTTTTTCGCTTTTCACTAAATAGATTGTTGATTCGTCATGACATCTTGAGCTAACAATATTTTCAGGTAAAGTGGTGTCAAATTTTACATGTCTCAGGATTTATTTTTAATGTGGACGTATATTCAGAGCTAATACTATGTTCGTAGCTTATCCGTATTCTCGTGTTGTAAAATTGTAACAAAAATCAGGCGCGGCCCTTCACCGATAGCGTATAGTCATCGCGCCCTACGACCGTCCTGACGCGCCTCATCGCTGGGTATCCGTGTTCAGCTTCCGAGCTGGCAAGATGTAGTATCTCTAGCCTTGATTGTAGTAGCTTTTAGGAGTTTGTCTCAGAATAAACATGTGTCTCATAAGTAGACGACCGTGCTAGGCCTTTTCTTCGACCTCATCCATCAATTGTCAAGCTATCTAACATATTGAGGCCTAGGCCCTTTAGGGAACGTTGGTGATTACTACAAAACAAATGCAGCAGCCGACAGTCGGTCAGAGAATAAAAGTGGTCCTGTGTGGTCGCGAAAATACCTGGCTCCGCTTTCATTACATCATCTGCATTCCCCTAGCACTGAACCAATTAATTGTATTTACTTTTAACCTGTTGCCAATCAATCGCTTTCTCGTATGGGCCTTACTTCGATTATCGTCTGACATGGAAAATCTTGAAGTTTCGATCACCGTAGCGATCTCAAGCTGCTCGACGGTCGGAGGAGCATAGCGAAGTGCATCTGTCAAGGTCGTCTTGTAAACTCTGATGGTCAAATCATGGAGGTGCTTCCACGGCCTGAGGTCAATTTTGGAGCTTCCGGCGTACACAATCCTCGCTTCGACTAACACAAACTTTCCTTCGACGAGTGTCCATTCTTCGTTGCCATCATTCATTGCCGTTGCTGACTTGACAGGGTAGAATTTGATGACCAAGTTCTTGAGGTTCCGGAAACGATCAAGTCCAGCTGACATGAGCTCGTGGTAGACAAGTTGTCGGGGACATTTGTTGGGTGATGACTCGCAGGGAAAGATCTTGAAGGTGTGTGGGAGTTGGTGGGCAATTATGTACTTCCAAGTGTCGAGGGGAAGTCGAGCCCAGTCCATCAAGTTCAAAGATTTTGTGTTGGGGAGAAAGTTGATATGTTGGATTAGCTGGATCGCTCCGATGTCTGCGAAGACGTACAGATGGTAGCTATGCCAAAACGAAGAATTTGTAAAGAAATACCGATTATGGATTATTTTGCTGGGTCTGCTGAATGGTTTAAAAATATTACCTCTGAAGCCACAGTTTCCGAGACGCATTGGGTTTTTCAAAGATTCACGGACGAAGTTCATGTTCAATGGTTGTGTGTTTTCGCCAGACGCTCTGTCAACAAAAGTGAGGTCCTGAAACAAAATCATTGGAAATTCAGCCGAGATTCGAATTTTGAAAAGTGTAATATGTACTCACTTTCAAATTGACACAGATTTTCAAAATGTTCCTTGCTTTGTTTATCTCAATATCAGTATATTCGCAGGGTCGCAGTTTCTACACCTTCGGTCCACCTCCAATACAAATGTACAAAAAAATGCCAATTTCAGTTATTTGTTTGGACAATTCATGGACTCACTCACTCAGTCAGTATTGGTCAATCCAGGATTGACCGAACTCAAAAACGCTTCATTCAAGGAACATTGGTGTCTCGTCCTTTAGATTTCTTGCTCCGATCGGCGTGTGCGGGAATCATTACTTACTTCCAGTATAGAAGACCGGCTTTTGTTGAAGAATCTAACATAAAGTGCAGTTTTTCAACCAACATGTTTTTGAGCATTCAAAAAAGGTACTGGAGATGTCATTGTAATTAGAAGTCCCAGTCCGTTCTTTTGCTTCTTTGCTGAATCGTTGGATCCTGTCGTGAGAACCTTTGGAACATTGCTGATCAAAGATTCATGTAAAAGCTGAGATTTTTCGAGTTTCTATTCCCATGGACTCTCGTACAAATCAAAACGGCCAAAAAGCTGCTTTGCTTTGAGACGATGGAAATTACAAGGGCTACTTTTGTTCCGCCTGCTCTCCGAAGTTCCGAAGTCTTGCCGCAAATCCCGGTTCAAACAGTTTTTCCAGCTCGTTAGGAACAAAGAATCCGTAAAAGTAACCTAACAACCAGCCCAAAGAATCCTTAAATTAACCCAAACACGCCCACCAGTGTAGCAATCGAAATACAGAAAGCATGCCGAGGTTGATATTAGTCAGTTTTATTTTAATTGTTGTTCTTGAATCGACAGAGCCAGCCCAACTTGTACATAAACTGAAAAACAACACCGTCAGCAAATTCAAAAAGCCTAGAGGCAACCGTCATTGGGAAGCGTAAGTACTAAAAAACAACATATTGATTTGAACTATTCGTTAAACTGTAACGTTACAAGCCTCGACCTCGAGCCTCAATTATACAAGTGACTATTTTCGTACTTCCAGATGGCGTTTCAGATCGGTAGCCGAAAACGATACAGAAAAGTTCCTGTTCGATTCGTACCTGAAAATGGTGCCGACGGAGTAAGTCAAACATTAATTTATTTTGCAAATTCTTCGTTGTATTTCAATACTAGATGTCATTGAATTTTCAGGTGTGTCACTATAATTTGGGACTCGTTCAGTGAATCTTGGCTTCGAAAGCTGGCGTTTTGCTCGGAAAATTCAACATCTTGTCCGTACAAATTTGTGATCAGATACGAGGGTAAAAAAGAACTAAATAAATATTGTCAAAAAAGTTTGATCGGAAGCAATTCGATGACTATATAATTCCAGGAGGAAATGTGTCAACACCAGTAGCTCGAGCGTTAAAAGCAGGCCATGCAACTCAATGTGGAGGGTATATGATTTTGCTGAAGGATCTTGAAGCCACTTTGGAGATTTTGCATTTCGGTGATGATCTCAGAACAATAAACACAAGAGCCAAGTGAGTTGGAAAGTTTAGGATTCTAATCTAGGACACTCACTCGAACTTCATACTTTGGCTATTGCAGATTCTTGGTTTGGTACCAGAGAAGAAACTTGACTTTTGAGCGAGACACCATTTGGCAAAAGATCACAAACGTCGTATTTTTCAACCGAACTACCAACACTCGGACAAGGTAAAGTTATATAATCAGATGAAATTCTTTTAGTTGCGTGTGGTGTGATGCTTTTTTTTGAGAGAAGACGGCTGTTTCTCCACAGACGGCTATCAATGACAATATTTCAAAAGAAATGGCCTCCACCTACTTCAGACTTGGTGTATTCCCTGGACAACTTGCGTCCAATAAACTTTCTGCAACAAGGAAAATGGGTGTCAGCCAAAGGCCACAACGTCAGTTGGTTCAGCGATCTGACGCGGGATTTGAAGGGAATATCGCTTCGGATTCTTGTAATCGAGCATCCGCCTGCAGTCATCAAATGGCCTGACGATGACGTAAGTTTATTGTGTGACATGACGACACTCTTGAAAGTTTGAGACAGCAGCTTGTCGAGGTACTTGATCAACCAAAACTGATTTCAGGAACGTCAATACGGAGGAACAGACATTGAGCTCATAAAAGCTTTGGAGAAAATCATGAACTTTAAACGAGAATATTTGAGTCCAATTCTAACGAGGCCAGACGGAGAAGTCGTATTCCAGCCCAACGACTTTCTTTCGTCTTTGCTCCCGCTGATCGAAGGTCGGGCAGACATTGCGATAGGTTCATTATTCATTCTTCCCGACTACTTGGACTATGTCGATTGGAGTGTTCCGCTAGACATTGCCTGCACTTCATTTCTTGTTCCCAACCCGTTACCTCGACCAAGGTATCTCGCCTTGATTTTACCGTTCAACGTCAGACTCTGGCTCGTCGTAGTGGCAATTTGCTTCGTCATTGCCCCGCTCATTCTCTACGGAATCAGCAAACCGAAAATGCACCGGGGTGAATTCCCTCATTTCAGGTCTCGGCGAAAAGTAATAATGACGTCCTTCCAGATAATGAGCCAAGTGGCCATGCACTTGTGGCCTAGGTACTGGTCAGTTCGACTCTTTATCGGCTGGTACTGGCTTTTTACTCTCCTCATCACATTGGCCTACAAAGGAGCCATGGTTTCCTTCCTCACCATCCCTCTTTTTGAGCAGTCCATTGATAACGTAGATCAATTGGCCAAGTCAAAGTTCCAACTGGGCGGTTGGGGATCTGAACTTGAAAGTATTTTTTCTCGGTTCGTGGCAAACCATTCCAGAAGACAGCAAGACCTTGTTCAACGGTATCATGTAAGTCGGTGGAATAAATGAAATTTTGTAGTCAAATCTATACATGTGTCTGGCTGGATGGGTAAGCTCGGCGGTCGGGTGGGATTTTGTGGGAAAATGAAATGTAGCTTTCACTTCTTTTCTGCAAACCAATTTCTTTTTGTAATTGACCTGCCAATTTACTGCCTCATTTCCGTATCCTCCCACAAGGTACCTGACTGGAAAGCGTGCGGCTACCACCACCGTCGTCTATATGGTTTAGAATTTATGCGATTGCATGATTTCTTGCTACCGCCAACTGGAAAAGTATACACATTTTCGCCGCCTTTTGTTGACAAAAGTAACAAGACCTGGAGACCTCCTTTTTCTTTTGTTGGACGTAATGGCGTTTTTGCTTTGTATAAGGTTTGATTTAAAAAGCAGAACACAAACCCAACGAAAGAAGCTTTCTTTTTTACGATGATCCATGTTCGACTTCCGCATCAAACTTTCCCTGCTGCGAATTGGGATTTGACTTTCTCCAACAGGCTATATACCGAACCGACGATCCTTGATCCTGGCATGTAGAATTTTGCTAGTTTCTATTTTATAACCAGAATTAATCCATGAATCATACACATAGATCAACTTGTTTGAAGTTTGCATTTAAAGCTCCCACAAACAAATCTTGTTTGACTGACTCCTGTTCCATTGAATATTTGAGGCGGAAAGTACTATAGTTTTTCGTAGGGAATATTTCAAAGTTTTCCGCACTTACACCCACACTCGGACGTTTATAGCTCAAATTAATGGCTTTCCAAAGCCAATGCTAAGGTCGCTGTATATTTTCGCAACTTGTGGCTGGCTGCTAGTAGAACTTACGAGGGGTTTTAGCAAACGGTTTAGCATGTTCTATTCCTCATGGAGCTTTTGTCTGCTCATCAAGCAGCATAATTAACGCCCTGCTTTTGTTCGTCCTCAACAAGTCAAAAAGTTTTGTTGGTATTTAAATTTTGCAAAGACTTCCACCCATTTAGCTGACAGGGAACAGTAAAAGCTTAAAGTTTTTGTTTCGTTCCATGCACTTCTTGAGTCACGTTCTTTCACCATTCTTTCGTCCTTAAAGAATAGCTCTATCTCCTTGAGCAACTTTCTCCAGCAACAAGACAACTTTCCCCACACGCACAGACGTCAAAAGCCGAAAAACAAAATGAATTCCATTCCAGAGCATGATCCATATACATGGTTGAAAATGTTAATGAGGTTTTGAATATGAATTGGTCTTGTATTGTTTTTCCGCAGGTCCTTGAAGACGTCAACGAGGGTATTAGCAGAGTGGCAGATGGTAAATTCGCCCTCTTTGAAAACTTGAGGTTCTTGAAATTTATGCGGCAAACGCGGAATCTGTCAAGCCAAGGAGTGCCGTCAATGAGGACAATGAAACAATGCATCGTGCCCGTACATATGGGTATCGCGTATCAAAAAAATTCGCCATTGACGCACACCATCAACAGGTATGTCATGGAACGTTTTTCTAGAACCTTACATGTGTACTGTTTGCCCATTGAATTTGGAATCGAGTACCGGCTATAAAATGAACTTGTTAGCTGAGACACTTTTGGTGAGCGGAATTATTTGCAGAGCTGTTCAAGTTGGTTGAAACGAGGACTGAGACTGTTTGTACAGGAAGGAAATGGAGAAAGTTACATGTACAATGTAGAGAAAAGACGCTGAAAGAAAAACATTTCCCAAGTCTGTAAACAAGCGTATAAAAATATACTTGTTCAATTTGCAATTCTCACGTTCCTGGGTCATTTTCGATTGGTTATTGAGCGGTAAAATTATCTGAGCGACACACGAAAGAGCCATAGTGGGAGATACAATCGAGTCTTCTTTGATACACAAAAATGAATTACAAGAAAAAAATAAGCCATGGCGGGAAAAATGTTTTGCAATAAAAAGCAGGTGTGAGAATTTTGGTTTAATGTTTATGTTTGTGTTTAGTCATATTCGCCGGTTTGCGGAATCGGGACTGATGAAGAAATGGAGCGCCAGACTGGTTCAACGAACGCGTGATTCCAATCGGGCTAATGAAGCCCAGGCCCAGGAAGAACCGGGTGGCGGTGAAAGCGGCGGCGATGATGAAGGCGGAGGTGACTCGCCAGCGTCACATCGAGGTCCTCGTGTACTGAGCTTGGCAGATTTGCAGGTAACAGACTTGGAAGAGACAGACACATCTGGCCGGGATTGGCTTTTAGTACTTTGTGTATGTTAATATCAGGCCGACTTCCGGTCGCCAGCTTGACAGGGCTTCCGGTTACAAATTATATCGACATTTACAGTCGGTATAGGTAGCAAAGGTAGCGAGCAGGTTCGTCGGTGATTAATAGCTTGTAGGGAAATTGTGGAAACATACAGTAAGCTATACAACGGAAATTGTTATGAATTGTTATGGCAGTTAAATAGCCCTTGATTCATTTATCGATCCATCGATTTCATGCCGACCGTCGTCACCAGGAAGACTTGTATTGATTCAACGATAAAAATGCTTAATAGCTACTTCCGGTTTTGTTCAGAATTACGTAGGAACACCAGTGGCCAAGTGTTTTTATGGGTGCGGAATCAGCAAAATCGAGTGGCGGTTTAGAGAATTATGGTGTTGTAAAATTGAACTGGCTTCTTTGGAGGCTAGCTCTGGAATAAATCTTGCGAATAGACTTGGTTTTTGGAATGGTGCGTAAAATTCAACTTTTGTTTTTATAGGGTTCGGTTTACATGCTCTTCTTTGGACTGTTCGTCTCTGGGATAGCCTTTTTGGTGGAATTCTTTTGTCGACATGCTAAAATCTCCAAGTCAAATGTCGCGTTCATCAAGAAGCTGGACTTGGCACAGTTAAAATCAAACCACAAGTTGCAACTTCAGCAGAAACTTTTGCTCGAATACCAGGCTCAGATTCAAAGCAAATTACGCTATCCTCCGGTTTCAAAGAAAGTTAACAAGAGCAAGCTGAGGTCACAACTGCCGTATCCGTATCTCGAGTAATTTGTATGGTTTAATGGTCTTAGTTGGAAACAACAACAACAACATTTGTGGTATTAACAAGGCTTAAGCTACTCTGGCACTACTTAGAAACAGTAACTAGAATTTCAAGGACTAGATTGACTTCCACTACTACTCACATCATTACATTGCATAACACATGTAGATATACACAAATTGTAATAATTGTCTGCATTTCTCCAGGGACTAGAATTTAATTAAGGTATGTAGCAGCACTGGGTTTTTGAAACTTGTGCACATCATGTGCAGGCGTGTAATATTTATTATTTTAAAGCTTTTCACTAAAAAGTAGCATCTATTCAGCTATACACCGCAGGCGTTTAGCATAGGACTGAAGTGCAATTATATAATTGTGGAAATGCCACCTTAATTTAAAAGACCAAAAACTCTTATCCCGTAAAGTCTAGAATGAGATCTTTTAGTTTTGAGATTCTGGAGAGCAAGCAATGATCATATTGTATACATGCAACTTGTTCTCGCGGTTTATGAAACTTGTGCTCTCTCAAGTAATAAAATTGCATGATCCCTAGTTACACACGTATATAATATGGCAACCTTTCTCTGTGATATTGTGGCAAGTTTTAGGTGTATAATACTTTTGAGACGATCGTGTGGTGTATCAAAGAAAATTCTTGACGCCAATGACGGCAGCGGCTTCACGCCAAAGTTGAAGTCGTTGGACAAAGTTGGCTGTAAGTTTAGTACATGGGTTTTGTGTATACGCTGCTGTTAATTTGATGTCGTCGTGAAAAGTCAAACTTGTAAGGGGAAAGTAGGCGACTTGTTCCACCGAAGCACAACAGGGGGAGAAGCGTTATTAGATTGATGATTTGTTTCCGAGCTTTCTTCAGTGCTGTTATGTGGTGGGGATGCCGGTGAAGAAACTCGACTATTGTTTGTACTTTCCGACTCTTCTTTTACAGCACTCTCAGACGCTGTTGTCGTCATGGTGGTCGTCGTAGCGCTTGGTGGAATCCGACAGCTTGAGCTGGAAAGCGTGGGAGACTTGTTACGAAGCGCATCACCACCAGCTGGAGCCGAAATTGGCGAAGGAATATAATGCATCGAAGTGGCATCTTCCGATTCACTCACGGTCGCTAGTTCTTGTTGATCGACTCTTCGTCGGCAGTCACTAGCAGCACAATTGTGCAAAGTGTAATGAAGTGGGATTTGAGACGTTAGCGGTTTGTGAATCAGAGACAAACTTGTCGCTGATTTTGAAGCGCCGCCTCCGCTACTGCTACTGGGGTAGTACAAATTGTCTGCCGATGGCGTTGGTCGAAATACTCGTCCATTGACATACCTACTGGCCCGTCCATTGGAATCATCTGTGTTGGCACGTGGAGAAATTCGCAGGCCTCCATCCGAAGAAGAGGATGGCATTCCAGGTTTCCGGAACTTGATTGAGATCCTGCCGTTTGTGGTGCTAAGGGACTGGTTCGCCAAGCTGGGAATTGTGTGACTTCGGCTGGCTGGGCTAAAAGGGTCCTTGGGGTCTGGAACATTGATGTAGCCGCAAGAAAGCCATGCGAAGAGGGCGCATAGAGCGTTTTTCATGGTAAAGCGAAATTCCTTCAAATGGTACGCATAGAGCAGAGGGTTGAGGGCGGAGTTGGCGTGGGAGAGAATAATTGTAAAATCCATGAGACCAACTGGGATATTAATCGTGACAAAAGCCTAGGAATAGAAAATATATTATTTACACTTTTAGAATATATATCCTTGTTGAAGGAAAAAAGACAGAGGCATGTCAGTCTTTTGTAGGCGGACAAGTTGGTTGGGGTGGGGTGTGAAATAGCGTAAAAAAACTTGCCTGGATGCAGTTGATGGTGTAGAGCGGCATCCAACAAATCATAAAGAAGAGAACGATGATGCCGAGCTTCTTGGCGGCCTTGGCTTCACGCCGCTTCTCTGTTTGCATGATCCGCAAGATTTGTGCGGTGCCACGCAATTCCGAATTCAGGGATCCAGAACGACTCGTGGTGGAAAGTCGCCGACCCGCGGGTATCAACGTTCCTTTTTGGCGGATCTGCAAGAACCGATCGTGGAAACGCATTTATTCCATAAAATAATCCATCACAATATTCTTGCATAAATATATTTTTTTGCTGTAAAAAAACAACTCGTAAAGCTTTTTCACCTTGATCAAAACCACATGGTAAATGTAACCGTAGAAAGCAGCCATGAGGACCGCTGGAAAAATGATGGTGGCAAAGTACAAGAATACCAAGTAGTTGTAGTCCATGATGTGAACAAAGATACACTGGCGTTGGGCCTGCCAACCTTTGTCATTGTACCAGCCGAGTAGTGGGAGGAAACCCAAGACGGCTCCAACCAGCCAACATGTCACAATTATTCCTGAAACGAGAAAAACACATGTGTTTTTGAAACCCATTTTCCCATTTCTAGCCAACATTTTGCCAAAACACTTTCCTCCGTCATATAATATCATCATGAATCAAGGCGTTCAATATTCTTGGGAAAATCACCAACCCTTCTTGCGAGAGTATAATATTATACAAGTCTATCTTAAAGTGCCAATGTGTTTTTGTGAAATTGTGTGATTTTGGCAATCGTCATTTCAGCCATCATCACATGTCTAGGTCGTAACATAACCCTTTTGGCATGAATCGATGTTTTTCGGAGAAAAGCTTCTTCCATCTATGATACAGCCACACGAAAGGAAAATAACATGCAAAAATTGCCCTGGTTCCATTCAGAATGTTATTATCTGTTGAACAGTTCATTTCTCTCTTTCAGCAATATATAGTGGGGAAATACACGCAGAGGAAACAAGAGGGAAAGGTCGGTTATCAGATGACTGTTTGCTCAAGGCATGACCGACTCTACGAGGGCAATTTGTAACCGTGTCGGTGAAAGCCTACCGTGTCATATAGGCATGTTCGTCGAGCTTCCGGAAGATAATTTACGCAAGCTGCTTACTGCCACGCCAAACTTACCGTTTTTGGCATGTGTCAGATATAGACATATACGAGGGATCAGCACGTCAAGATTTTTCAGGATGAAAATGCGACTTTTTGCATGCAACTTTCACCTTTTTCCATCGACATTAAGGAAAGCTTGGACTTTTCAAAAATTGGAAAGGTTCAAAACCAAGAAGCAAAGTAAAAATACCTCTTCCCAATGTCAAAACAGCTGTTTTTTAAAGTTACGGTACAAAAACTACAACTTCGTGTGCAGTAGTGTAAACTTACCGAACCTAATTACAGACTGGAGCAAAGCAACATAACCAGCTAGCAATAATCAAGTGCGTAAATCAACTCCTGATTACGTTTGTTTAGGGCCATAAATTATTGGAATGGATCTTAAAAATCTTGCAACGAAACACGCAAAGAAAAAGTAGAACGCAGAAGAAACCAGAATATTTATATATAAATGTATATACAGTAGTTTTACTTTTTACATTCATGACGAATCCTACCCTGACAATGGAAACAAAGTTGCGACTAGTCTGGAGCATGCAGAAGCTGAATATGTAATGAGATGTAATCGTGAAATTTTAGCAGAGAGAAAGTGAATTTACTTTTGTCCGCTTAAGTCAGATCCCATTAATCACACTATGGTGAAATGAGGTTTTGGCGAGGGGATTAGACAGCTCTCGGTGTTTGTAATGGCAGTGGGCTTTGTGCCTTGTTTATATTTGACCTTTGACTTGACTTGTGTGTGAGTGAAACCGCAAATAATTCAACTTGTTTCAGTTGTAACAGTTTTGAAAACTGCGTAAACTAGAAGCCAAACGTGATAGAAGGTTTGTGGGTTGGTGCGTAATCTGAATTTTCGTCAAGCCATGGTAGGTACATAACAAGCTCAGAGTCAGCAATACTGGAATCGAAAAGTAACAGAATCTGGGAAATAATAATAATACTACGGACGGAGCAAAACTTTGAAAAGTAGCACGTTGTGTAAGACTAGAAGAAAGTAAATTGGCCTCGTAGGGAGTTTCTGTTTCCATTTCGAGCGCGCTGACTGATGTATACATCCACGCCCTGGTCCCGGGTTTATCTTGCCAGAGAGATAAACGTCATTTCTTCTATTATCCCCAGGCGGTGATAGATTACTCACATGAACATCATTAAAACTGTACCAGAAGGATAATCAAGGGAGCCGCCGAACCAACTACCAAAGTATTACCTGGATCAACAACTTTCAGATACCAACCAACTACGTACGACACCATTCAATAAAACCCGGTCAAAGGAGGACAAAACTTGACAGAAACAAGAAACCAGGTTATGAATTTTTTATAAACATGTTCCCACTTTGAAAAGATTCTATTAGTTCAGTTCAAGCTATCTGACACCGCCACCGCTGTGGAACATAAATTATATGGTCTTTGGACAAGAGATCCAATTCATCTGGTTGAATCAAGCCTCAAGAGGCCTGGATTAGGTACGTGGGGACCTTGAAAAAAACTTGTTCTAGTCTAGCGTCTTTAGCCTTTAAACCTTTGCAAAAACAAAAATATGGGCGATGCTTTATAACCAAGTCAAGTGCTATATGTCGATATTTTCGATTTGGCCAAAGCCTGGAGCCGACGAAACAATTTTCTTTTTTTGCCATACACCCAAAGCGTCCTCGATTACAAACAACTATAGTTCCAGTTGGCTAAACTATTCAAAGAACCATCAACACTCAAGTGGCAGGCCGCATATTTGGTCATGAGCCTCCTACACTCTTTTTATATAACAAGATGCAATATTGCAAAAACAAGAAGCGACCAAAACATTGGGCTTCAATCACACGTAATAAAGAATTGTTGTGCACAAAAACTTGCATGGCGTAGGTGTCTTCCAGAAGAATTTCAACGACGCACGCAAGTCAAGTAGTTACTGTCAACCCCAATGGCAAATTCCAATAAGGATTCCACTAGCCCTTTGAATTAATCTTGTACTTCCTGTTTTCAGTCGGCCTTGAGAGATCTTGAACTTGAACCCTACAAATATGGCGGCTGGCTCCTTTAATGGTGTTTACGACTCTGACCGACGACACTCAAGGTTATATAACGAGCCATAACCAAGTGGATATGCGTCCATTACCAGCTGATGATAAGTTTTATAAAATTCCTTGAATTCCGGAAACAACATAGGCATAAGTTGCGTAAAAGGAAGACAGTTTTTCAATATCAAATGCGTAAACGGTGTAATCATGCCACTATTTTAGGACAATTGACATTATCATCATGACACATCTCCCCAACAATATTTTCAAGTTGCCTGAAGCTCAACTTGGCTTTGATGATGCATATTTTTTGACGGTGGAACAAATAAACAAGATACATCAATCCGCCCCCACAAAGACGCAAAAATACTCGTCCCACTTGTTTCATGGGAATGTCAAGTGGAAGATGAAATTATGCGATCATGTCAAGTTAAAGATCACGAATTTCCATGAAAACTAGGTGAACATGGTTATCAGGAGGCCTTTGGAACCACTTCAAAAACGCCAACAGCCTACACATTTGAACGGAAACATGAGCTTATTTGACAATTACATGTGTTTACCAGGAAAAGTCTCGTACGTAAGAAAGACGTATATGACAAAACTCATTTTTCTAAACATCAACTGTCTGACGTTAAGAAGAAGACTTGGGCTTTACACAGTCTGACTGGCTGAATTTAAGAGGCGATTAGATGTGGACGCCTGTCTGACTGACTGAGGGAATAGCAAGAGTTTGACGCAAGCTTTTTGGTAGAGACGGCGGAAATTTGAAATTCTATAGGTTTCTCGGTCGGCGAGAGATTTGATTAATTGATGGAACGGGCGTTAATATAAAAGAAGTACAGAGCGACATGCTGTACATTAATAATGCGGTTCATTTAGTGTCAGACTATTATTGGAAAGGTTCAAGGTTTTATGTGTTCTTCTTGTCTTACTGACTTTGGGGACGCCATCCAAATTGTGGAACAAACGTGTCAAAAGTGACGCGTAATCTTTCTTGTACATGGGGTGCCATCGGTGACTAGTCCTCCGGAAATTCTTTTCTCGGGATTCTTTCTTGAGATTGTGGTTCAATGTGCAAAGTTGCCTCACAATAACCGCAATAACGTTTACATATAAACAAAGAAACTGTTGGCCACCAACAGCTACTATAACAACAAACGAGAGTTGAAGATGGTCGGCGGCGGAAGCCAAAAGAAGCATGCCGGAGACAAGAGGAAGGAAAGCAATTTACACTTTGTCCATTATCATCACGGAGAAAGTAACCGCGTGCTGTTTAACTTTGTCCGACTACTTATGGTCTATTAGATTCAATAGCATCTCCATAAGCTGCCATAAGGCACGTAAGGAACATAACTATTATTTATCCCCATCAATCGCGGCCGATGGTGCCTGCCTCCTTGTTCAAATCGTTCTTTTCATTAAGGAACAATCGCAAGAAGCGGCACAAGTGCGGAATGTTCAAAATACTATGCCGCCGTGCCAATGGTACCTGAGGCTACTTTTTAGTTAGGATTTACTAAACTACACAGATTTTTGGAATTTCTCCAAGAGAATTAATTTAGAGTCGGCCAGAGGTGAAAACAGAAACAGTAATCGATTTAAAACAAGGGGATGTTGGATGAAAATGGAGATAACGTGAGGACGGACTAATGAACAAAATTGGGCCTCGGGGAAATCAGCATCGGAAGGGTGAAGAAAGTTGTTTTGGGTGAAAGTTTGGATATTTTCGCTGTATGGTCGGTCATGGATGTGGTAGTTGGAGCGTAGGTAGGTGAAAGTAGAGGAGACAAGGCACTAAAGGGCCGGACGTCATTCCGTCACCATTGCCATCAGCAAGAGCCAAGTCACGCAAACAAGGTTTCAAATTGCTTCGGTTAATTTCAGCTTGCATGGCTAAAGCCCATGTTTTTACCAAAGTCACTGTAGTAGTCGCATTAAGTAAATTCTCCTTTTGTCGTATTGTATTTCACATTATGTTGTGCAAAAAGCGTCAAGTGGCATATAGTAGTGGCATGACTAGCTTGTCCGGGTCCTGCATAATGTCATACAAAGCCCAGTGTGATCGATGACCCGCGGTTTATCTTTGATATATATATTCTAGTAGCAAATGCGGAAAATTTTATATAAAATATAGATATACACAGCACTTCGGTTTGTTTGCCGAAATTTTGCTGTATAAATATTTCTCTAGACTAGAACAACAAAGGAGGTCTGCGCCAATTCCAACGACACTTATAACTGTTACAGCACTAACAAAAACTTTTGATAAAGTCAACTTGTGGGGTTCCAAGGACATGCACTGTTTTTCTATGCCTGGTAATCAGGATAAGTGCTAATACTAACGATGTTGCATGGAAACTTATCGGGGTCGAGACTTTTGTGTACTTGTGGAAAATGCTCAAAACGGAACTTTTTTATTTGTAGAACCCAGGTGTCGGAACTGCAGGCATGTCATGGAGTGCACTAAATCCATTGATTTTAGAAGTTGGAAAGTATTTAGGAAGGATTTATGGTTTCATTGTGTCCAGGAACAATTTTTTGACCTCGTCAACCTTGCAGTTGATTGCACTTCAGCGTAAGGCTTTGTTAACATTTGGCGTGTACACATTAGCACGGGGACGAGAAATCTTATGGGCTTCGGTTTCAAATGTGTTAAGAGCTACTGACAATGAAATTTTACACGTACATCGGAAGCGTTATGCCAAGAAAGGTGTAAACTGACTGTCTGTCAGCCGTGCATTCGTCCATATACTTGTTCTTGATGAAGTTCCAAATTTTAATCAAGAACAAATTTGCTTAACCTTGAGGTTGGCCGGAATTTACCGAGTCTCATGTAGAGCTATTCCATTGTGATCATGGCATGTACTCAATCCAGACTCAAACTTAAACAGCCTCAGGTCATGAGGGAAATGACGTATGTAGTCGGTCAAGTGTGTGTATTATAGTGTGTGAATGTTTGTATAAATGGAGATGACCTCAAACGGATTTAATTAAAGCTAGAGGTAATGATGACGGAGGACATGTATGTATAAACGAGATTGAATCAACTTACCGACAGATGTTGTGGTGGTCATGTTTCTGTAGTACGCAAAAGGGTTCGTGGTTGCCCAATAGCGATCGACCGAGACTGCGACAAGACAGAGGATCGAAATGGTACAAAGTACTATCAATGTTGAAATGGCAAACAAGCAGCCATGGAGATTACGCGGGTATCCCATTTTCGACATGACAGCAAGCGGGATTCCCAGCAGTCCCACTAAAAAGTCAGCCACAGCCAGGGCGACAATGTAGTAGTTTCGGTAGCGCCGTAAACTTCGAGTTGTTGAAAACACGTAGACGACTAGAGCGTTTCCAAGGACAGCTAAAACCGCCACGATGACTTCGGCTACAACGTACGATATGTAAGACCATGACAGGGCCTGAAAACCAAAAAAATATTTGTGGTTAAGAACGTTTAATATTTACGCGTTATGCAATTGTATTCCATATCCGAACAAATTTTACTTAAATGTACATTCTTCATACATAGCTATTATTTTAAAACCACTTGAGCCATGCTATGTTTTAGCACAATTCAAAACATGTAATTACTACCATTAAGAAAACAGAATTTTTCCAGGGCATGGAATATCCTTCAAAATCCTCCAAAGGTCAAAAGCAAGTATTTTTGCAAGACTTGACTTTGTAAATGTCTGTTGTGAATCACTTGAGTGATTTGGGGAATTCATTCTAAGCAAATACGCAAAAAATATACGCTGGAGCCAATGTTGAAGATTTGCAGAAATTGAACATAGTAAATGCATTTTATTTACGGCATAATTAATTCGAAATTCTATTTCTGGTGATATTCTTGTTGCCACATAATTTTTGCATTATATATCTCTTCAAGTCATATATTTTCCTCAAGTGCAGGAAACATAATTATGGTGGTCCACGTGTGCCGAAAATGTATCAACATCCCCAGTACACAGAACACATTTGTAACAGTTTGGCTATCTTGTTGTTTATGTAATAAAGTGCTGACGGCCCATTTAGAGAAACTGAACACCATAAAAATGGAGGAAGTGAAAATTCCCAAATGACCCTCGCCGATTCTTTCGCGCTTATGCAAGCACCTCAAGGTCCGCAAGGAATCTAATAAACAAGTCAGCCAAGACTGCATAAAGGGAATTTGATGGAAAAATAATAAAAGTTCCTTCTTCACGTCTATGTATACACAAAATGCATGCAGCTTGTGATCCAATCTTGTAGCTTGGTTGGTGCGTGGGTTTCTGCCAAAATACTATGGACCGCTGCAAATTGTTTACCGAAAGCTGTTTATAATTACTTCTCTCATCCGATAAGAAGTTTGCTCCTGTCTTTACAGAATTTGTACTGGATAAAGTTGCATAATGAAACTGACTGCTTGAGTATGCTACTAAAAACATGGGTGCATATGAGCGCAAATTACTTTAGGCTGGCTGGGGCTAATATATACACGTATAGTGTTTTCCTGTCTAGTGATCAAAGAGCAAAATATAATTACGGTGTGTACAAGACAGCCGGGTGTTAGTGAATTAATTACCTCTTGTGAAGGTGACGGAGTTGACGATACATCGTCTTCACTTCCATTTACCGTTGATGACAGGTAGGACGCAAAAGGGGAATTTGTGACAGGCGACGTCAAGTCGCCGTCTTCCAGAATCAGCGTAGTAGTCTCCATTATGTCACTGGTAAACAAGAAACAAAAGTTTGTTCATTGCTACGTCTAATGGCGATGGCACCACAATACACTTCACTTCCTGAACAGTTGGTTTCTACACTGATTAGAGCATCCCGCCAATTGTTACTTCTTTTCACGCTAACAGAAATAGTTGTAGATGCATGTAGTCCACCTTATCTACCCGACACAAACTTCAAATCAATGTCCGAAATCTGTCGTCAAAGCCCACTTTGGCAACTTGTCCAGGCAGCAGTTGTTCCTACAAATTCGTCCAGCCAGCAGTTGTTCCTACAAATTCGTCCAGCCAGCAGTTGTTCCTACAAATTCGCAACTTTCCCAAATTTCTCGACGTCGTGGTTACCACAATCGTAAACGGTTCAAGTGACTTTCTCCAACACCCGCACAGACTCCCGTCTTCCACACTAGCAGCTCGGCTACTGAAGAAGCGTTTGCAAAAACACGGGAACCCGGAGGTGCGGAAACGGCTCCGGGCATGCCTTATGCTTTTTGCAACAAGTGACGAACAACAACCATGTTGTTTTATACCGGATCGAAAATGGCTATGAAGCGCTTTTCGGGCCCTCACATGCGGCTACTGACTTAATGGAGCCGCTGGACTATGAATAATTGCCGTGGTATTTTGAGCAGCATGTCAACCTTATGCAGGACTTATCGTTTGTGTCTGCATATATTTAACACTGTACTTCTTCATACGCTGTTTCCGCTCAAAGTCATGATTCGACATTTAAACATGCTCTTCAAGTTATTGGATCGGCAAAAAGTCTGTAGACTAAACATTCTGTTCATTTTTCCAATTGCCAACATACATATATATTTCATGCATAGTATCGTTTCGGATTATACGTTATTCGAATGAGCTTGTTGATGCATAGTTAACCCTTGAAATACACAAACGGTAATGCTTGAAAAAGCCATAACGTTCTTGGTACTCATAGCACGATCACATAACAAACGGATTTGATTGTAATCCGAGATGATATCAGTGAACAACAATACTCTATGTTTCGAATGGAGCTGCAACCTTGACTTATTGACATTCCCGTTTCCTTCAAATGCCTTGACTGGCTGTCTGAATGGAGTGACAGCAAGGACCATGAATAAGCAAACTTTTAGTCATCGTCCCCTATAATACAACCTGTGAGATACAAATCAAGGACCAAACGATAAATATCCTTATCGTTCTTGTCAGATAAAAACTTGTTTCCGTTTTATAATTCGAATGAACCTGGAAGCATGAGTTTTAATTTGGCCTTCAGACTGCTGCATTATGAAATGAAATGCACTTTCGATTGTCGATAAATTCTTGTGAGAATTAAAATTTGCAATTGGAGAATAAAAAGGTGGGAAAAGAGAACATTTATGAGGCAATATAACAATTGCAGCAGGTGTACTCAAGGGATGATGAAGAAGCACGAGATGGGATGTTGTTGTTAAATAATCGGCTTTTGTTCAGGCCTCCCGTGAGGCATCCCTATTGGAGTTAAAATGAATGACTTGAGGCGCTAATTCAGGTGCGAGTAGTTAATCGTTTGAATGGAGATAACTGCATGAGCAAATTGTGTCCTTTCCCAAGTATCAGGTGTAGTAACTCTAATACGACGTAAACAATTGACTACCTTCAGTTAAGCTATTGTGCAAAGAGATAAGGAATGCATAGAATGGCACTTAAGGTACAGGATTCTGTAAAACATTGAAGAAGACATGATATGGTTGTATGATAAGCCATTAAATTATAGTGACATAACATGTATTTGAAATAACGTGTGTGTACAGATAATATGTGTATGTCCATTGCGCTATTTGCTCAACCTGTACGTGTATTTTAATGGACAAGCATTCAAGAGAGGAAGAATCCGCAATTGCGAATCGATGGGTTACGTTTCACTTTTTCCATGTTTGGCGTTGCAAGGTAAAACTATCGTAGGTTGATTTAAAGGTTAGGGCAACTCTACAAGTTGCTTGCTTACTCACACACACACATACACATGAACCAAAAATTCAACCTACACAAAAGTACTTGGGGGATAACCTTAAGAAATTGGTTGGCATATTAAACTAAACGCACATACACTTGGCTAATATCGGCCATTGAATCCAGCATCAGCCCATTCGCAAATATTACCTCACCTTAGTCCAAACAGTCCTGGCAATTATGATCATTACACTCATCTTCACTTTGTCAGTCTTGTACCAATTTCCTTGTGAGAAACATCTAAGAAATTTGTCCGACAATTTTGCGAATTTGTTAAACATCATTTGATTTCGCCGCGCACGTGGTATATATTAGTGTGACAGCGATCTGATATATCATATCCTGTTGTGAACTGTGTTTGTGAAAAATCTTTTCAACCGCTGAGCCAAAATTACGCCGTCTTGTTGGAGATCAGAGCTGTTGATAAAAATCAATACAAGAAATCGTGCTAACGCCATTAATTACCCTTGGGGAGCAATTGCATGAAGTCCTTAGCGCCACACGACGCGCGGTCATCTCAGGTTTGAAGAATTTTGCCATTTCAATTACGTTCTCAACATTTCAACTTCAAAGGTGAGATTATTGGTGCCCTGCAGTATAAGCCGTGTGCCAATAAAATTATAGCTCGTCGTTTAACCCATCATTGGCGAAGGTCAAGCCACAGGCTCACGGTAAATTAGGCACGCATTAGGGAAACCCTATGGTACATGAGGAACTGAAGGCAGTTCAAAATAAATACTTTTTCTATAAAATGTTTCGTGCGGATCGAATCGTAGAAATTGCACTTCCTGTCTACATTCTCTGTAAGAGGTATACAAGCTTGATAAGAATTTTAAAAATTTTGGCAAGTGCAAAAAATGTTAAACACCCTTTGTAAAGCATAGGAGACAAATTTTGTCCATGCAACTGTCAAGGTAGAATTAGCTGCATAATATAGAATTAATGTTAAAGCCAGAATTGTACAGGTGTGCAATTATAAGGAGGGAAGCTGACAAGACAGGATTTACAAAGTCATTTCTGAGGAAGTATTGGTAGGACCTGATATCGGCATTGAAAGTCGAGATCGCCAAGGATTTCCTTTTGCCATAGAACTGATTCAGGATATCCATTTAATATCTTCCAATTATGGTCATTCCTTGAGGGTTATAAGCTTCATTCATCAAAACTGTCGAGCCTTTAACAAGACTTTACCTTTGTTGTATTTACCGGCGGTAGTAATACAGGAGAAAGCTTTTTTACATGTGTCATAGTCGTATACAAGAGGCCGCCCAGTCGAAACTGAAACTACACTATACGGAACAAAAATGGAAATCTTTTTTAACTTTGCGAATATTCTCGGCTGTAAAAGGACTTCCTTCTTCTGTCGCTACAAGTTTATTAGAGCAGACGGACAAAATTGCATCGATTAAAGGCGTTGATTGGTTACGGGAACTGCTTAAATGGCAAACTTATGGTGTTCAAATAACAAGGCTGGAGCTATATAAATTTCTGGAGAAGGGAAATTTCCGTATGATTATGACTGGATAATATGACCTTGTTGTTACCATTTTTGCAGCAGTACTTGGGTTGTTTTTGTGATTATCAATTATGGTAGCGGACACAGAACCTCCCACGGTTTATTCAGTCCAAAAGTACGAATCCGGACCACCTGTTGCCAAATCTCCAGACGGACAATTGGTAAGTCGTCTAATTTAATTTTCTTTTTTATTATGAAACCTCCCACCCACGCTCCCATTCTTTCTACAAAACAAAGACGCCTTCTGGACAAGCGTCGACAATACAAAATACAGATCGATATAATACTTTACTAACAACAACAAAACAACAAGTAGTTTTGTTGGTTCGATGCTCCCTTGTAATATTGTTTCGGAACCATTTATCATGGATCGTGTGGCATGAATTCATCTTGTGTCAATAATAGTCAAGAACGAGTCAACCCAGCCCAGCGTCAAATTCTTGTCATTGTGACCACCTTGTAGTAATTGATTTTCTTGTTATGACAGTAACAAATTGCCACCGTAGAATTATAATATCGAAACACTATGCTCTAATGTCCTACTATGGAGTCCCCTTTCACTCCCTCGGCAATCCATTGTTTTATCCGCCTCATTCTAACCTCATTTTGAACAATAGACTGTAGTGTCTGGCTACTATTAATTATAAATCCGTCTATTAGTGATGACAGAATCTCTGCCGCGGTCTACAAGTGCGTGCGGATAATATAACACATGCAGACTAGTTTTGTCAATTTCTATTTGGTATTCTGCATTGATACAAGCATTTAAATAAGTATATAGCATGATCAACTTGAACACTTCAGAACTATGAACTATAAAACAACTCGAGCAGTTTTGTTATCCTTGCCTGCGGCAACGTGTATTGTAATTTGCACCACAAATTATTACGTCTCTCCAGTGAATTGACTTCACTGGAATTTTACGCCGAGGAAAGGTATCAATTAATATGTCGGACGTATCTGTTATCCTACGGCCTGGAGGTATTTCTCCATGTGCCGAAACCTCATGCATGCTAATTGCCCACAAATCCGATAAAAACTGGAACTCAGTCATCCTGTCAGACATGACGTGCACTTCAAGTCCGAGAGTTGCGTGAGTCAGACTGGATGAATGTAAAACTGAAGGACTGCAATCTGCAGTGGACTGCATACCAACGTAATTTCCCTTCAATTGCATTGTTTATGACGCAAAAAATGTGTTGTGAATCTTGCAACACGTGCATTCATCATCTCCCCAAGCCATTGTCTCAAGTCAAGGAAAAATTACCTTCCATTCCATTTCCATTCCGAAAGCTTCTTCTTGGCAGAAAATTCTATAATTCAGGACACTGAGTGAGAAAAGCCCTCAATTTCTTCCGTCCATCCGTTTGAATTTATCGCATTTCGGCAAATTTTAATGTTCACTAAAAAGACAGGAAACCGTTTCACACATTTTTGCAACAACACTAAGAGGAGTGAATGGAAGGAAAAGGTGTGTGCCGACTATCCCAGAAGCTAGCAGCAATCCACACCTGATTGGAATTGTCGAAACTTGTGATTTACAACGTATTCATGACCACTTGCCACCACAACTTTATCCGCCTTTGACTCACGAGAAATCCAAATCTGCAATATCCCAACACAATAAATGCAGCCCTTGCAGGTATTTTTAGTGAAACGAATATGACACTTTTAGCTACCAAAAAGACTCGTTTTTTTCTGTTTGTTGCAACTCTATGTTTGCAAAGACCTTCAGCGTTATCGGATTCACCAGTAGCGGAAATTGGGACGCGTTATTGCTCTAGCGAAAAAAGTCATGCATATTTATTTCCCCTTCAAATGAAGTTGCAATAACATGAACTGACTAAATGAGCTTCGAGAATCGATATTCAGGGACATGATGAGGTTGACAATGGTCAACATGAATATTTTATCCTCGTGTTCTGTGGATTTAGAAGACAAGAATCCATTTTCATGACCGCCGGCGTTCAAATTCTTTGCTCAAGTTAAGATTTTGCATCACAGAGTCAGAAGGACGTCATAAAATTGCCTCAGTTTTGAAACAATGGCTGCCAATTGGAGAGGGCCTCAAGCAAAAGTTGACTCATTTAATGTATATGTAATCTCAATAGTATGGAAAATTTAAACGGGAAGGCTGTGTTTAAACTTGTTTTTCATTCTCTGAAAGCAATGTACATGGTTTGTTTGAAATTACAAACTGTCGTCCTCCAATGAATTGAAATTAGCTGAGGTTAAGTTGAATGGGACAACAATTACTGCGAACAGCTTTGAAGATTGTTATGTCCAGTGTTTATTTTTGAATAATTCTTGTCAGAACGAAGCAGTTGCCAACCGGCTTTGGAGTTCAGTAGGTCTTGCAAAAATTGCACAAGTCACGCCGAATTGCAGCATATCCTTGAGGTGCGATCTCAGCAGCATCGAAGGCCCTACCTTGTTTACTAATTGCTTGATCATGCAATTTCCGAATTGTTGTAAAAAGTTGCAGAAGCTTAATCAAATCTCTGTTGTACGATATTTCCTAATTTGAGGCAGAGACGGATTTACTATGCTTACGCCAATTTGTAAATGCCACAAAATGTCAAATACAATTAGGCATTTTTGTATGTATTTACCTTTGGCGTTTTGTAACAGTTTTTAAGTGGTTTAGATTACAGCTTGATGCCGAGGATTTTTACGCATGTTGCATAAATGCCGTTAATGGGATCAACGATTCTAACGATGCACTTGGCAGGCGGCTGGCAGGAGACAACAAGGGACATGGTTAGGCACTTTTATGAAAGCGCTTAAGTGCCTGATTAAACAGTGTAATCATGCCTTTCATAACCCTGAAATACGATAGGTAACAAACAATGCATCATGATGACGCCAGTGTTGTCGTGGATGTTGTTTGTTCAAGTGCCGTGTTGAGGTCCGATCGTCGTCTAATAACAAAAGAAGTGTGTATGTCACAAGGTGAAGGCGTCTCAAGGATCAAATTCATGTTTTTCATGCTGATTGTACATGACTATGTTTTGACATGTATTATTAACGCTCCAACATTTTGTTTATGATCTTGTATTTCCATTAAATGAGAATTGAGAGCAACTTCAATAATTTCCAAAGCTCTCATCCGGTGTTTCAGAATGAGCTGGCGCATGATTTAAAGCTAATGTGTTTTTAAATGAGTTTGTTGCATTCGGGAGAAGAGAATCATTTGTTGTGAAAAACAATCAGTAATCGTTTGACACGGACGCTTAAGGCAATGATGAATCCGAGTGGTAATTACTGTACAGGAATTGGCGGAAAAGGTTTATGGAACTGAAGTCGTTGGAAATGACGACCAGGTTGAGTTGAAATCGCGCTATAATCTACAAAGGATAGGAAGGGCAGGGCCAGTGTTTCGTTAGTTATTGAGAGAGTTTAAAACGTTTATTACGATGATAGTGCTAACTATATATTTGTAAGGTAGGAAAACATCAAGTTGTTGAACATGAGTCAATCCAAGGGCATATGCAAGATGAGAGAGCAGTTTATTTTATGAAGGAGAGCGTTACATGTTCAAGATATTGAACGAGATGCAGATGGATGCAGGTAGGACAGGTAAATCTCCAGGTGGAAATCCACATGAAACCAAAGTATACGTGGTAACGTCACACCAGCAGCACCCCTCAGCCCCAAGAAGCGAGTAAAGAGGGAAAAGATTGGCAAAAGAGTATATAGTCGAATCTACGCTTACGTTTTTTAACTACCAGCACTTGGCTCGCTGATTGTTGTTGGGGCAAATAAGCGCGGCAAGAAAAGAGATTTTGATACATGAGGTGGGCAAAAATCATGTGTCGCCCACGCAGCCTCCTCACATTCTTTGCTCAGCAGTGGCCAAGACAGTTTGTTCGGTTTCTGTTGGCGAATTACGATTGATCCTATCCTTTGATTACTATACCAGGAAGTGAGTCAGTCAATCAGTCTTAAACCTGGGATCAAAAGCCTTGGACCAAATCTTTGGCCTGTCCCATCCCGGTCGGTTCAACTTGTTTTCTTCTGCCCATAAACCGAAAGCTTGCGCATTCAGCCAGGCCTGTAATCCACCGGCAAATAAAATTTTCCCCGTGATTGCAGCCCAAGACTGATCATCAAACAACGTTTATTGTCTGGAATACTCGAGTGAACAGTCGCTGTTTTGGGCGCAACTCCGACGTGTAAAAAAATATAAGATTTCAACCCTGCCCTTGGTCGTAATCGATAAGGGAGTTTAAGGTTAAAATTATCGTGACTTGGTGAAACCGACGCTTGTGATAATCCAGAAAGCATTGCAAGTTGATGTGGTGCTAATAGCTCTCAGAGTGTGTCGGAGTCACTTTACCGGATTTAGACGTCATGCGGATATCGTAAAAGCGTCGAAAAGTTCCTACCTGTTGAGTCAGAAACAAGCACGTGTTAAAGTGTGTGTGATGCACCCGCCTATTAGTGTAAATGCCTTTTAAGCAAATAAGGGGTTTGCGGAACCATGAATACGCTCTTGTTGTACCAACTTTTTCGACGGATTAAATTGCACTGATAACAATCACGGGAGGCTTGAAAAATTATGACGCAGATTCATTAGAGCGATTTGGTTTCGTCCTCCGTCATCATCCCCATTGTCTCATTTTACTTATGGAACATCTCCAAAAAGGAACCCATTCCTGGGCATCGGTTTACCTGTTGTTGCTTCTACCTGTGCACGTCAATCAAAAAGTTTTTGATGTTTTTTGTGCAAAAAGACATTTCCCATCCCATTATAACTGTGTTTGCGGTGGTTGAATTATTTGTGTTTTATTTATAAATCGGCTACACGTTCCTCCTGGTGATTATCAAAAGATTCTCTAGTCAGTCAATCAAGACACAATGGTGGTCATATCAATTTCCTACCCGCATCACCAGCCACGTTACAATAACAACATTAACCGCTCAGCCACATCTTCGGCGTCCCCAAGTCCAACTTTTAACAAGGAATCAAAACATCAAAATGGATCTCATCAAAAACGGCATTTGCCTCCTATGTTACAGGTTTCTGCTGATGGAGACACCCTCGCTCAAACCAAACAAGGTAAGTTTTGCCATTTAAACTTGCTTTATTATATATAAGTTGGCTACCTGATTCGCCAGTAATTAAGCTACCGGTATTTTCTACTCGGATAATGTAATATTCTCTACGCAATACCTGTGAGTTTATCTACACAAGGCGTGAAACTGCTACTTGAATTGCCAATTACCGGTTGTATAGCCCATGCGAGTTTACAGTCGAGCCAAGTGCATACACTCGTGTGCAGTTTAAAGGCGTTTGAGTACAATTCACCGTTAGTCCGTTGCTGCTCGCCAGGAGTCGGACAGGGCACTTCGAATATTTTAGCAATTTTTCAGAAACGGAAACGATTAATTACTGCTCTTTTGCCAACTGTTCAAAATACAGTTTGCTTCCTGCTGTCTGTCTAGGCCTCGGTCATGTTATGAAACATGGAAGCCATGATATGTTACATAACGCAAAAACTCGTTCTGACACAATATACATCGTGCATTGAGACTACAAATCTGTTAGCCGGCTGTACGATGTTTTTCATACCTCTTATGTGGCTGGGAAGATTCTATGCCAATAAATGCCGTAGAAGAACCAAAAGCATAAGTAATCAATGCAACTACAAGTGTACAGGTATGTGCCCCAGTCACATTTGAATGATGAGTTATTGTCGTTTAGTTGACACGACAATTCAAATGCTTCCTGTTACAGAATATCGACGGAAGGAATTTTGTTGGACGAAATGGTGTACTGTATGAATAGTGTAAAAAAAGTTTAAAAAATTGCAACGAACACTTGAGAGCACTGGCGATAGTTTGTCAAAAAATATATAATTTATACATGCAGCAAGCTTCGAGAAGCAAATGTTTCGTGAGTCGGTGTAACGCTTTTTAGACCCAATGAGGAAAGAAGCGTTCAAAAAACAGTTGACCCAGTACCTTAAATTATTGATGGGATGAGGCGTTTAAAAGTATGCTCTATGACTCTTGCATCAGAGACAAAGAGGATCATGACTCAAGTACTGCAATGATAAATGAACCAAAGGTTAGTATTGGCAGGCGTGTAATTTGCGAATTTAACGTATGGCCGCAATATCGC
>JAQGBJ010000604.1:0-36401 GCA_034698345.1 Sphaeridia pumilis | reverse complement strand
TTTTTGGTATGGAGAAGAACCGGATCTCTCGAGCTTGGTGTCTCAACAGTTGCTGAAAGCTGGTCAGTTGTGTTCTAGTGTCGAAGAAACTGCAAGAAGAACGAAACAGAAATGATACGTTAACATATTCGTTGTTTCCTAGATCCAGACCAAGGTACATGGGAAAATGGGCTTTCGTACGAGTGTAGAACGTTGCTATTCAAGGCCTTGCACAATTTAATTGAAAGGTATTGGAGTTTCCAGTTGATGATCCGTGAGTGAAAATTGCGATTGTGGGATAAATTTTCTGTCAATTATTTCAGGTGTCTTTTGTCGCGAGAATTTGTTCGGGTGGACAAATGGTTCATCCAACCTTGCGATGATAACCAAAGGATAGGTTTGAAAACGTGAGTTTTGTTGCGACTTGTTTGTTTGTAGGATTCATTGGAGAGCGTAATAAATATCTTGTTCGGTTCGCAGGTTTCCAATGCAGCTATCGTTTTCCTTCGAGTTTTTCGTTCACGGTGAAAGCACTGTGTGCATGAGCGTAGATGTTAGACAGCACCCGGCAATCAGGAGAATTGGGAGGACGCATATTAGTGTATCTCAAAACCAAGTTATTCCAGGTAAGCAACATGTTGTGTTTGCAGTTATGCAGATTTTTCCGGGATGATCGCGTAGTGCAGCTGGTTCTTCGGTCCAAACTGTACAATCTGTGGTTTATTCACGGTAGCTTGTCGGTGCGTTGGCCAAGGTTGCGCTGAGTTTTTTAAAAGAAACAGTAGGATTGCAGTTTACTGTTAGAATGCAAAGCCTATAAATTTTATCGGTCTGTAATATTATTTCAGTTATCCTTGCCCCATACGGACTTGCGGGAACTCTAACTGGAGTCGGATATCGGATGTCTGATCCAGGGACTCACAAAATACTGGAAGAATGGAAGCAGTTTTACCCTGTGGAAGCAGCGTTGAAGTCACCCCTGTACGATACTGCCTTACCTACCCCAACTCATGCATCGCCGCATCCTAGCAATACTTCTGCGAATAGTGTCACGAATCCCGTTCAAACTCCTCCGAATAGCGCTACAGGAATACCACCCGTAGTAGAAGTTCGTGTAGGTGGTGTGATAATGAGATATCCTTCTTGTTATGTGTTGTGTACTGAACTTGACGATCCGCATCGAGATGAAGGGATATCTTCAAACTGCAGTTTGAACAATAACAAGTTGAGTGTAGCTATACCTAGTGCTCCAAGAAGCCGTAATACAGCTTGTGTCGATTCAGAATCTGCTGCATACCCCAGTGGACCTTCTCCTAACAAACCTCAAGGTGCAGCCTACGCTAAGGAGGTAATCAACATTTGTTGTCACAGATATTTTTGATGTTATAAAAAGGATTCAATGTCTGAATTTTTGTTTAGATTGATAAGATTGAGGGAGTTTTGCCCGAACGGGTATGGCAAGAATGCATGCTGAGTGTCCCGAAGACTAATCATGAAATCAGTTTGTCAAGTGCTACGTGCGGTGCTCTCGGAAATTCTGGCATAAATGCGGAGTGCCTCGGACAATGGGATTTCGCAGACCCGATGAAGAAGTCTGCTTGTACATGTTCAAAGTAAGTTTATCTTCTGGGATATGTGTTCATTAAGTCATATATGATGATTGCATAGTTCATCTGATAACTGTGACGAACTAATGCTTATGTCTTTCGCTCCTATCTGATGTACTTCAGCACAGTAAGCACGGTTAATTAAAGTGGCAGTTTCTGACAGTGGTTTATACCTTTCAGGTGTGGCAGTAAAAACTCTAAAAGTGGTTCCAGTTCTGGAGGAAACAGCAGTACCAGCGGCAGTCAAAGTACAAAAAGTGGCAGTACAAAAGCACGGAAAAGTTCGTATCATAAGCGAAATCCACAACAGTTAGCAGCTTTACAGAAGTGGGATAATTTATGGGATTTACCTGAAGATTCATCAGAAAACTTAACAACAGTGGATCCAACAGGAAGTGCTACGAAACCCGGGGACAGTCTCATGCCAAATAGTTCATCTGCAAATTTAAGGTATGTGGTGTGCTGGAAAAGTAGAAAATTTCTATATATATGAAGAGAATTTTCACTGTATATTCTCATCAGATCAATGGGAATGCCGGGCACTCCTCTTGGAGGACCTCCATCGTACAAAGGACCGGGCAGTATAATACCGGTAGGACTTGGCAGTGATGGTGTTCTGGGAGCTTCGCCAATGTCGGTGATTCCTTCCCCACTACCTACGCCGAAATCCCAGCCCTCTTCTGTCCATCCACATGAGGGTCTGCTCATGTCGAGTCCACAGCCTACAAATGACAAACCCAGTGTTACTACGCCCGATGCTGGGGCGCCTAAGTCAGTTTCGTCTCTCTCGAATCAGGTATGTGTCTTTGGGATATTTTTTATAGTGTGTCACAATACAAAAATGGCAATGTCGTTTTTATGCTTTGCAGGTGTTCTCTCCAGTTGTTGGAACATTTGATGGTGCTAAGGGTGACTCTGTCGAGCCTAGTGCTTCAGCAGGGCATCATGTAGAAAGTCAACCACGTGGGCCTTCGGGTAGTGCTACTGGCGTCAATGTCAATCCATCTGAAGGTGCGAATGTTGGAAGCTACTCAAAAAATTCATCAAGAGGACTACGGAGACCAATCTTGCCAAGCAAAGAATACGAAAAGCAACTTGAAGAAGAAGAGAAAACTCAACCATCTGATATTATTTACGACTATTCGCAACTGGAGATATGGTAAGTTTCGATTGCAGATTTGCTGATCTTCAACTGCTCATGATGACTGCATAGTTCAGCTGATAAGTCGTGACGAATATATGCTTATGTCTTTCGCTCCTATCTGAATATCAGCAAAGAGGCATGTTACAGTGCTTTTCATTGACAGTCTAATTCCATTGCGTGTCTTGTTTTTAGGTTAAATTACCCTGTAAAGCGAATGAAATCAAATGATGGCCGCAGCAAAGGTACAAATTACAGCTGGGGTTTCGGTATGAAAACTTTACCGGAACACCTAAATGGGTCTTATGAACGAAATTACCACGGAAAGCGCGCAGCCGACCCTTATGATTTTGATGATGAGCACCATCAAGGATCCGACGGTTCAAAGAGGAGAGAGACTGGAAAGGTAAGGAAGCATACATTGTAACATGTTACCAGTGGTAACTTACCACCGTTTTCGCAACTTGTATGTTGTACTTATTGCGTACTTTATTTCGTAATTTTTTCTGACTAGGATGACGGTCAGTCCGAGTCAAATGGTGCCAAGAAAGCCCCACCATCGAGTTTATTTACCAGCGAAGGAATCAAGGCTTCCATGATGGATCTTGACCAGATTTTTGACAATTCCGATACTTCCAGTGATGAAACTGTAAGTAGGGAACCCGTGACAGCGATTAACGCTACCAACAGAGTGACGGGAACTTATAAGTAAACTTCAATTGTCTAGTTTCAGGCACCTACACCTCCTGGGTCAAACAAACCAGCGGGGTCTATGGAAGATATAATATCATCCACTATCAGACATAAGAACCAGTTTCCATCACTCAGGCCTGAAGAACTGTCCAAAATGTTTCCCACCCCTCCGTCGCATGAGCATAATCCAATACTGTCTCCGATGGGCCTTCAACCGGAAACACCATCCGCGCTGGAAACCCTAATTGAAACGTCTAAAAGAGGTCAAGATAATTATTCTCTCACTGGAAGCCCTGTCGAAGAACTTGGCGAACTTAAGTCGGACTCCAGCAGTGGTTACGCAAGGTCCAGTGGGATGCAAGGCCATAGCAGGAATCAAAGTCAAGACTGGTCGTATGTGTACAAACCACCAAGTATATACAAAATGCTTGGGTCCTCAAAGTACGCTCCATTACATAGTCTACCCAGTCAGCAACTCCCTCCGATCGCTTTACCAGTGTCATCAATGTACACCCCTTCTTATCTGACGTCTACTTCGGCAACATCGGGGCAGGCAACTTGCGTTACAACAGCCCGATCGGCGGCATCTGTCGCCATAGCGTCAAATGCTATTATTCACCAAAGCCGGGTGGCTCACATGAGGCCAGGTCTGTCGCCAAGATCTCCTGCAGCTGCTGGCTTTAGAGGTAACATTTTTCCACTTCAATCTTTTTTCTATTTCCGCATGATGACCGCATAGTTCATCTGATCATTCATTCATGACGAACTTTTGCTTAATGTCTTTCGCTCCTATCTGATGTATCACTTGAAATTTCGAAAAGGTTCACCTTGTGAAACGTTTTAAACTTATTTGTGATTGTTCTAGGTCCCATGTCTGACCTTGGCAGCCCTACTCCTAACATGTACCTGACAATGCGGGGCAACCACCCTGGCAGTATTCCTTCTCAGGGCTCTATGCCTCATGGGTCACAAGCATTATCTCAAACTGGGCATAGCACCCGTGGATCGGAAGCTCATGCTCTGGTCGTAAACTTGTCTTTGTCGGATTCAGTCGTTAATTTGTTCAGAGATCATAACTTTGATAGTTGCACCATGTGTGTATGCACTTGTAACTTCGGAAAGGCAGTTGGAAACATTCGTGGTTCTGAAATGGGGTTGTACATTCCTGATTCATCGTTGAATGAAGATCCGATTCGTTGCAACTGTGGATTCAGTGCGAGCGTGAACAGAAGGTACTGTTTGGAAACGTTTGTAAGCGTTAACTAAGCATTGGAACTTGACTAACAGAATCGGATTTTTACAGGTTGGCACATGGCGCTGGATTGTTCTACGAAGATGAGTTCGAAATAACTACACCAGCACTGGCTCAAGAGGCTTTACCACCTGATGAGTGGTACGACCGCAAGAAACCATCTTTTTTGCTACTGGATCCCAAGTATCCAAACATGTCTGCGCTACTGACGGATAAAGACGCCTCTCTTGCCGCTAGCGTTATTGACCATATGCCAGCTTTCCTCCTGGAATTAGTGCGAGAGCAATGTCTTTTAAATCTTGGAAATGCTACCTCTCGTTTTTCAGGAGAAATAGTCGACCCAAAGTATGCTTTTAACTGCTTTTTCTTTAATTCTAGTGAATTTTGTGTAACCTTTCTGTGTATACTACAGGAGCATCGAGAAAGCGTATAACTTACTCTACTATCTCGACGGCAGCAGGGCAGCTTTGACTGCTCTGGAACATGGCAGAACCGTCATGATTGAAGCTAAAGGCATGTCTAGATCCTCAGAAGATGCACTGCCACTGAAACCAAAGCAGAGCATAATGCATCAGTGGCCTTTCTTGTGGGGTCGAGGACCGAAATCCAGCCAGGTAAAAGGTTCAGCTCATCTTCAGCGAAATCAATGTAATCCGAATTGAAGGTTGACTTCGGGGTTCTTGTTTCAGGACGTAATGCAAGTCATGAGGATGTTGCTACCGTTACTGCAAGAAGCGGTTCAGCTTCCATCGGGTGCCAATACTGTAAATGGTCCGTTGACTTGGCGTCAATTTAATCTACTGGCTATAAAAGGTAGTCAATAACGGGGTAATTGATCAATCTGATTAATGAAAACCGGAACTTAAGCTGGTGTTCTTTTGCTCCAGGAACTGATGTACGGTGTGAACCTCAGCCTATTCCATCCATCTTGGTAGGGTCAGAAAAAGATTTTGTTGCATTGAGTCCTTTAGCTGTTCGGTTCTGGGAAAAACTATCGTTAGAGCCTTACGGATATCCAAGAGACGTAGCTTACATCGTAGTGTCTCCGGATTCTGACTTTGTGTTATCTAAAGTTAGAACATTCTTTAAAGAACTTTCTACAGTATATGAGGTAAGGAAATGCTCTTTTCTCATCTCAAAAAAACGTTGGGAAAAGTAAATAACTTGATGTCTTTGAAGGCTTGTCAACTTGGGAGGCATAGTCCTATCGCAAAAGTGTTACGAGATGGAATTCTTCGCGTTGGAAAAAGCGCGGCTTCCAAGTTGTCGACAGAACAAGTTGATGAATGGTTCACAAAATTGCCGGATGTACCCACATCAGCTGTACTGAAGCTCTACGCACAGGTAAAATCGATCTCGATATTCACTACTCGAGGCCTCGGATTCCAAGCTACAGCTATCTGTTTTTCTAGGTTTGTCGACACTATCTTGCTCCTCAGTTGGCCACTATCAACTTGGACCACACTCTTCTTGAGCCTTCGCCGTCCAATCGTTCCCCTGGGCAAGAACGTCCAACACCGTCCCCGAAAATGCCCCCTCCAAGCGATCCAAGCATGGGGCCAACCCAAGGCCCCCTAACGCCGAAAAGTGAATACGGTAAATAGAAACGACTGCTCAGGCAACTACTCACAATTAAATAGAGAAACTAACTATTTTTACGGTTCTAATTCTTGATGTAGATACGGATGCTCCTGTGAAAGAAATGCCCACGCAAGAATCCCTCGAAGATGACGAAAGAGAACCTCCAGCGTTGGTGGTCTACTTAATTGATCCGTTTGGTTTTGCAGTTGACAACAAAGATACTCACAGGTATGTTTGTTCTGTTGAATGCTAAAGGCTAGTTTCGAATGTCTTGAATGCTATCTGAAACTGAATTTTATTTTGCAGGATGGCGAATCTGGGGCTTTTGAGATGTTTTGCGTCCATGCTGAATTTACTTCCAGAAACTGTCAAAAATAACATCACTTTGCAAGTACGTGGCTGAGTTTTTAGATAGCGTACTTTTTTGGATTTAACATCATGGTTATTTCGCACAGGTTGTTTCATTGGAGGATATAATGAGTCTCGGAAACAGTTTGTTTGACGCCAAGTCGAAGAGTGATCAGCTACGACACCTTTCTCTCACTGTATACTCCCAGTGCCGAAGATTTCTTGTTCACCAAAATACTGTGAAGAGTTTGACTGGTTTTGGTCCTGCTGCTGCGGCTGATCTTTTTCTTCGCACGAAAGACGTAAGTTTCATTGTAGTTGTAAACTGTAAAATGACTCAAAGTTCGTCTAAAAAATGTTTGTTTTACATCTGACAGGAGAGACGATCAGCGTCATATAGATTGTACACCCCACCGTTTGTTCTCGCACCATCTAAAGAGAAAACGTCCGAAGGCGCGGAATGGATGAACAGCATGCCTGGCTATACAATCGCAGGAATGGTCAGTAGTGGCAATAGTCAAGTTGGAGGGCCCAAGTTGAACCCAACCTCTTCGTCCGTATTATACGTTGCCTACTGCATATCGGAAGATCATCGGTGGCTTTTAGCATCGGCGACAGACGAACGTGGCGAGCTGCTGGAAACCACAATGATCAGCATTTACGTACCCAATCGTTCGAAGCGCAGAAAAGCGTCCGCACGGAAGCATGGGCTTCACAAGTTGATGGATTTTATTCTTGGTTTGATGTCTATGGGAGTCCATCCTTGGCGGTTGGTCGTCGGAAGGCTTGGACGAGTAGGCCATGGGGAGCTAGAGTCGTGGAGTTCTTTGTTAAGCAAGAAAAACTTGATAAGAGCTTCAACTCAGTTACGAGAAGCTTGTAGGCAGTGTGAGCTACAGTGTCAGTACGATTGTCCATGTGTATTGTCAGCCTCTTTGGTCTCTTTCGAGCCTGACAGCTGCTTGCGGCTTATGCCAGACCAATTCACACCCGATGAAAGATTCTCTGAAGGCAATTCGAATCTGTCAACTCCTCAAGACATATCAGTTACGCATGTAATGGCTTTTCCTACTTCCGCAACTACTCAGGTGAGTTTTTGGTGGTGAACACAATCATTTACTCGCTGCATAACTATTCAAACTAATTTGTATATATTTTTCAGTCATCCCAATCTACGTTTCATGAGCAACATCTAAACCCTAATATCGATGACGACGACCTGTTACTAACTCTTGGTGGCGATGGAGACGACATGGGAGTTGATGATCAAATAACTGGCGGATTGGTACGCTCAAATTACGCTTCAGATTTAATGGTTCATTGGGCTGTTAGTTCAAATGTATTTGCGTTTCAGGATTTTACTGACATCTTTAACAACTGGGAAGACAATACGACGGGTGGCCAGAGCCCTCTTGGGGGTAGTCCTCGGAAAGACTCGGCATCACAACCCGGCAGTCCTGGAATCGGCGCTTCCGGTAGACAGTCTCCGAATTTTCAGCAGGGTTCTCAAGGAAGAGTAAGTCCTGAACTATTTGAATTATGTTGTGGATGACTAGACATAACCTGTATTATCCATTGTATCGCTATTGCAGATGGGTGGTCGTGGTGAACCGGGCGAAGATTTTGGAACCATTTTGCAACAACCTCTGGCTCTGGGATACTATGTTTCAACCGCTCCTGCCGGCAATCTTCCGAAATGGTTTTGGGCTTCATGTCCTCAGAGATCTGTTGAAGAAAGTGGAGCAGTGTTTCTCAAATCTGCGTTACATTTACATTCTCATAGTATTCTTCAGAACTCGGACGATATCTTGCAACAACAGTCACTAGCAAAGCAACATCCACTGGACTCCCAACTGACAGCTGATGTTCTTCGGTATAATTATTTTTGTTGCATTAACATCGGTATTCTTCGACAAGATGCTTATTAAGGATTGTTTGCAGGTTTGTTTTGGAAGGATACAACGCTCTTTCATGGCTAACGTTTGACCCTAAGACACACGACAGGCAGTCATGCCTTCCGGTTCATATGCAGAAATTGATACAACTCTACCACACAACAGGGACCCTTGTGTAGACTTCAGCGGTGGGAAATTGTAAACAAGTCTACAGCACCAAGGTTATTTGCGCAAGAAGTATTAGAATTGTGTAATTTACGAAATGGACGATTGCTATCCCTAAAAATATTAGGGATGTTACTTCTCCTCGACGGATTGAAGTTCCTGTTTTATTGTTATTACATATTTCGTTTGTGTAAAAAGTTTGTACAGTGACAACAATCCAGTAGTCTAATTAAGATAACCGATGCGACTTCTCAGCATCCACCGTTGTTGCCGTGGCTTTGCATGAACAAACGATACGGAACGAATCCTGACTGTTTCATGGAAGTACTCTGTATTGATAAAGTATGATACTTGTACCTAATTAGATGGATGCATTTAAAGCACGTGTAAATAGCCTTAATCATTAAGAATATTCATTGTGACAAATGTTGTAGTGCTGACGTGTATATTTAAGATTTAAGGAGATGTTTTTGCTAATTGTTACTAGTGTAATGGCGTAATGGTTGAAAATCATTATCAGATTTTGATAGCAGCTATCTTTCTATGATATATACTACGTGATTTTAGAAATTTCCAAGTAATTATTGTTAGTGTAGCTTTTGGTATTACGGTTTAGACTCGTTTCCTGCAATTGAATAGCCTAAGAATTTTTGCATATGAGTCAAGTATGCGAGGTACCCAAAGACTTGAATGATACTTTAGTTTTTAACAGTTCTGAATACCATATTTTGTCAATCGGTATACAGCTACGGACTGTAATTGAAACACTGCATGAAGCTCGATGTTGAATATTTGTTAACGGTTTGATCTGAATTGGCAAAAGCCTGTGATTTATGCATTTTTTGTATTTGGGCGATGTTTGTGTTGTTGATTGAAATGTCAGATACAAAGTATAGAACTATTTTTATGCTGGAGTTTTCTATCGTGGTTTGCTTCTAGAAAGTTATTACACAACAATAGTTATCATTTACTTCCAAGTTTGTTTCCATTATTACACCAAAACACCTGACTTCAGCTGAACAACTATAAACCAAATTGATTAAAAAATCAAAGTGCGACCAGTTGCCTTGTTTAGTTTAATTAGTTAGTTCAAAAATTTTTGCTTCGTTCTTTCTGCCATGATAGATGATAGCAGTAGAGCGCGAAGGCTCAAGCGACATGATTCCACGCTTCGACCACGTGCCAGATTTCAAATCCTACCTCAATAGTAATCAGCCATATAATAAGCCACTCAAGTCTGACATGGTGCTTATCATTAAGAATCGACAAAATCAGCTCTAAAAGCTCAAAGCACTGGTTTAGTCGTTCATTCATCACCTGTGTTCGCCTGTTTATACTTAAATAACTGAAAGTCTTATGGTAAAGGACTTCTAAGCGCTCACGCTCCCAATAAAAGTCAGGAGTGTCCAATAAATCTGAATTTAAATTTAAGTCATGCCGCAAAGAGAATAACTCTCCAGACTTCTTCAACACATCATTTCTCGACAACCTCAGCTTCTTTCCTGTTTTCAGTTCCTGCAGAAAAAAAACAGAATGTTACGTTGGCATCGGCACTAGTGAGATTATTTTCTGTATGCAAGCGAAAGGTGATTACTTGAGTGACGTGTTCAAGACTGTCAGCAAAAGTCTCTAAGGTCGATTCCCATATCCCTAATTTCACTGACAGTGCCATCGCATTTGAAAAGCTAAACTTCTCAAGTGTCGTCGTTAATGGCATTTCGGTAGGGCTGATCAAGATCCTTCCTTTTTGCGTCAATCTGGTTTCTCTATTAATGCAATTTTAAAAGCTTGAATTGTTTGGATTCTCTTGAGATTTTGCGAGAAATCGAAATTCGCTTACGGGTCTTCAGCGTTCGTATACAGCATGTATTCACTCTCTTGCATCACTTCTTCATCGGTGTAATTTTCGTCTTGGAACGGTCTCATAAATCTATAAACATTTGTTAGTTATTCAACATCCCATGGACTAAAGATAATACAGTTTTAGATACTTACTGTAGCACATTCAGCCTTTCAAGATCCGGAACATTCCAAAATACCACAGCCCCATCCCGGAAGAAAAATATTTCCCGCGGTTCATCCCCCACGCTGTATTTGGCTATTACATGTATCACATCTTCCAGGGTTAGTTCTGAAATCGTAAAGAATCGCTAGTTTTGTCAGAGGAGTGTTTAAATTTTCATTGAAGGAAAATTAAACAGAATTACTGTACCTTCATCAAATTCTGTTGGAACATACAGCCCTTGCTCGGTTATACATCGTCGTAACTTCTCCAGCTGAAGCTCTTTACAAGTGGCGTAAGCAACGACGGGGAAAGTCATATCATCATGATGATGGTCGTAACCTCTGACACCGAACTCGTCCATAATGACTTTCGTTCCTGCTTTCCTTTTTGTTCTCTTCTTTGACGTGATGGTTTGGGTCGCGTAGGTTGCTGCGGGAGTCAATGATTTTAAATACAAGCTGGGAACGCTTCGGAGTTTGATAGCCATGTTCAGCTGGTCCTTGTTGGACACCGGGGCGAACTGATTGCTGGCGACCACCTTGTTGGCATTGGAGTAATTTTTTGAAAACAGTTTACTGCAGCTTAACTCATATCTATGAGTCAAAGTGTCACTCGGCTTTGCGTATGTAAGTAAAGAAGAAAGGGAAGACAATGTCTTCATGCCACCTGGGCGCAAATGCAAGATTTGATTTGTTATATTCATGGTATTTACGTAGAGTCTTATGGCAAGATAAAACTAAAGAAATACAGTAGAACGATTTCAGTTTTGCGAAACTTGATTGATGCGTACGAAACAACTTTGTGCAAGTCTTGTTCTCATTTCGCGTGTCTGTCAAATTTTGCAGAAATATTCAGCAAAAGGACTAGATTGTAAATTTGAGAAGTTTATCTGTAATTCATTGCACAATGATTCTGGAATCTATGATGAAATATAACAACGAAGACTACATCAGAGCTGGCTTGTTGACATGATCTCGCTGAACACATGTAAAATTTAAATTTCCTTGGAAGCCAAGGAGCTCTAAACGAATCGTGCAGCATTGTGTCAAGCAATGCCCAATTCCAGTATTACAGTCATTTTAATTGGACCACTGCTAGACTACAAATACAAAATGATAATTATATATACTTCAGTGATACACCTCGAACCCTTGCCGTACGTCGTACGTTAATATTCCTAGTTTATTCTTAATTGTGAATCGCCTACCAATCCAGCAAGACAATCCAAAGGTACAAGTTTATATAAAATATGCGAAACTTCCAAAGCCCTAATGTATAGCGTACATGATGATTAAAAAAGTGCAGATTCCTACCACTATTCCCACAATTATAGAATCCTTTCGTTTTTTCAAGTTAATCTTCTGAATGAGATTGTTAATCGCTGGGAACCTTGACGTGATATCATTGACTCTCGACTGGAACATTTTGAAAGCCGCCCGTTGACTCACAAGATTCTCCTTCGTCTCAATGGCTATGCTGATTTGTTCGTCTATTAGGCGTTCCGAGCTGACACAAAACAGAAACTTAACTATATTGTTCAAAACCAATACATACCATACCGCAGTACTCTAGCATTGCCCCCAACGCTACTTACCTTTTTAAATGGTCGTGCTCTTTGATGTACATATCCATCCGGCGATTCATTGGAGACTTATTGCTGTAAATAGTCCAGAATTCCTTCAAAACCTGGAATTGTCATGTGTTGAATTATTTTTTACAAAACAACCTACCTGACATCTTGTCGTACCCCCTGCAACAGCTCTTCCCGTTCCCTACGACTGCGAAGATTGGTTTGCGTTTTGCGAAACTCTTGTGAGTAGTCTTGTAAAATTTCCCGATGCCTCTGCACAGTATGCATCGAAGCTGCTGATGACAATCCAGGAGTTGTAGTCGAAATCGTTGCCATTTCATCATTCACTTCTTTCAACTTGGTCAGCAGTCTCTGGATTTCATCCGAAAGTGACTCGAACTGTCGATCCTCATGGTTGATGAGGGGTGCTATGTCTGATTCACTGCATCAAAGGGTTCCAATGTCACATGAACCTTGAAATTACATCCCTCCAACGTTCGAAGCAGAGCAATAACTCATACCTTATTGGAGCAGGAATTGAAGTTCCTAGTTTACTATAGGTGGCTAGTTTAGCGTCGATTTCGTTTTCCAGGTACAGTGCTTCTTTCCTCAAATCTGCAGTTAAAGCAACAAATGTTCAATCCTACTACTTGACATTAGTAAAACACGCAAACGATGATGACAAAACGTCTCTGACATAAACTTTTACCTTCCCAACCTTGCTTTTTACGTTCCATTCTGTTCCTAACGTGGTCCAAACTTCGAGTCAGCCCGTTGTATCGCACCCTTCTGAAATCAAGATGGAAATGTCAAAGCTCAAATGATGCTTCATTTCTCAACTCACTAGGTACGAAATTTTAGATCACATACAACAATGGTAGCCGATATTTGCCTGGTATCTGTCTACCTGTTTACCCAGTCTTTCCAACAAAAATTACGGTCAAACAGTAAGTAAAGTCGCTTTCGTTTCTTTTAATAAAAAGGCATCAGAAAGCTTTGAAAAGCGATTTGATGAATACTGATGGAAATGCGCACAATTTATTGTCGTTATCTGTCAGCTGAACGTGTAACAGTGGTTGGAGCTTATGCATGCAGCATATGATGTTTGGCACCATCGTCACTGTCAGGGATGAAGAGGTAAAGCACCAGATGACAACACGAAAGTTGTATTTCCCGGCTCTGCAAATTGATATCGAACTATTGCCGAGATGGCGCTGCGAGAACGTAAACATCTCAATGTATACATACGAGCCAGCCAATAAGGGCTCTTGGAGGGTTTCTAAATTCTGTTGGCGGTTTAACGGCTGACAGTTGCTCCAGTTGCTCCTCCATACTTGGCTCATGTAATCCGTGCCCAGGCCAGAATCATTGACGTACCGTTAGAAAAAACGAAAAGTTAACTAATTTCAGTTGTTTGTAACACTTTTGACATATCTAGGCCCATAATCAGTGTTTAGAGTTTCGACAACAAAACCAACCAAAGTAAACAATCATTTATTTGTGTGCTAGCCTTGAACAACTTGGACTAGGTGTGTTTCCGCAACATTATCTGCACGCTGACTCTGAGTGAGTGTATATATTGACTTTATAGTTCAATCAAACGACTTTTTACATTGCAGATTGCCATCATGCTGCCTGATAAGAAAAGTACGTCCTTTACGTGGCTCCAAGCCCCGAAAAGGTTTGGAACCCAACTTGAGCGCCCGGGAAGGCGTGAAGACACTCAACACATGATGGAGGTCGAAGAAGCCCCGTCGCCAACAAATAGCACTACAGCTACCGAGAAGGAAAACAATCTTCGGAAAGGCAAACGAATGACAAGAATGGGAGCTTCAAGCTTAATGAGGCGTGCTACTAGCACGGTTAGGGCCTACCAGTACATGGAACCACAGCACATGGAACTGACCGAGGAAGATAACGTGATTGAAGAAGAAAACGGCTTCAATGACATTAGCGGAAGCAGCAAAGGTTCCAATGTTGGGGTCTCTATTGGGAAAAAGTTTAACAAGACTTTCAAAGACGTCAAGATGTCGATCGGCAATCTGTCTCAGGTATTTGTGAATATGAATTTTTAGACTTGGCAGTTAAAGAATATTGAATGATTTTGCGTTTGTGTGCAGAAACTTCGACGATCTACGAGACGCCGGTATGCCATGGGTGAATCTTCCTCGTATGTTGATCTGACTCCGACAAGGAGGATTTTGGGTCGCACCCCAACCAAACTGTACAGCCCTTTTGGGTTCGATTCTCCATCCGCCAAGGGTGGTAAAAGGTTCGTAATTTGTATTTCTTGAGCTGTAAACAGTTTGCTCAAGCTAATTTTACCAGAAATTAAGAATTTGTTGAATCAACAGGTGTATGACACCGAGTACTCCAATGTTATCCAGGGTAAGGGAATATTTTGCTTACATTAAATGTATTGTTGAACTGTGAACTTGATCTAATGGCCGTTTAATGTTTGGATTCACAGAAAATGTCTACTCCAGGAAGGGTGTATACTCCTAGTAGCTCTGAAAGGAATTCAGTGAAATCTCGCGTTGGGCTGCGTGAATTAAGAAACTCGCCAATGAACCGCAAAAGCTTTAGATTTTGACTTGAAACCTTGACAGTTTCGTATAAATGACTGATAACACCCTTCATCGTATCAGTATTCGACTAGTTTTACTGTTGTGTAGAATTCTCCTAGTTTGACACAAGCTTATTCGAGTTTTAAGTCACGGACCTAGCTAGAATCCCGCTCTCATTATGTGTATATCTAGGTGTTTGTAATGCGATGAACTGAATGAAGTCTTCTACTTTTTATGAGCTACATATGCAAAGAATCCTTGCCGTTCTAGACAAAAACGATAGTTTATTTTTATCTTGAAATGTTAAGTTACAATAGTGTGCTCTACGGCAACACAGATACTAGCAACTTGTTGTAAACCGAAGTTTGTAGAATTTAGACTTTAATGATACGTTGATTAGCTCAATTGTTGCAGCATCAATTTGGAAGACTACTTTTTCAAGAAGAGCAAATGCAGTTGGTTTTTTCGCTTAACTTAATTAGTTACAATGTTTGGCGTACAATTCAAGACAGATAACAACAGCTACTCATCTTCAACTAGTTTAACAGTAAAAGGTACTAGTAAATGCGTATTACTGCACTTTGACGACAGTAGTTCATTTAACCATAAGGCATATTCAGGAACATTAATGCATTATAAAACTTTGCTCGATCATAGCTGAAAAATATTGCACTACGACTACAAGTTTTTCAGAAGTTCAGCAGCCCTTAAGTAAGTAAAGTTATAGTTTTGTACAACGAAACGAGTTTAAACAGGAAATGAGAAACTAAACTGTATGGCAAACTTTAAATATAAACATTCAATAGCGATTAAATACAAAAAACACACAATCTGTGCATGCACTCCTTATGTACAATTGCGCTTTGGTAAGTGCTTGGGTTAAATGATGTAAAACAAACTAAAAATTACTGTAACATCTAAGATCTCCAGTTTTGGTGTGAAACAAAAGCTTAACTACTGAAACTTCAAACTAAACGGCGAATAAAAAGTAATAAACCTGGCTACTTCATGTCAACTATTGTAGTAGCCGCCTCGTATCTAGTGATTTTTCATAAAAATGTGCGCGAATATGGCTCTCTCTCAACCTCAATAAAAGTTTGGCCTCGGAATTTTTGTCGTGCCAGTTTCTTTACGTTTTCGTATAATTGGCGTTGATGGAGTCAGTGGCGAAGAGCAGTTTCTGGCTTCAGGAACTCCCCCGATGCTGTCACTATTGCACGAATATGGAAGGCTTGTTTGTTTCAGTTCTGAATTTCTCTCTTGTCTCACTTCGAACTCGCGAATGGCTTTTTCGATATGAGCAATTTTATCTTGGTCACCCGACAATTCCAGGACTTGCTTGATCCAAGCAGCCAAGTCAGGGTATCCAGAAGCATCAGGTGACTCAAGGTTCTCTTCAGACTCTCCATTACTCGATTTCAAATGTGGGGGTCCACTACGTCGGTTCTTAAAAGGAGAGTAGAATCCAGATTGTAAGACATTCGGACGAGCTTTAACCTTCACATTGCCTCCACTCCAAGTGTTCTTTCCAGTGTCTCCAATAATGCTCGGCGAAGGGCTGATTCTAGGAGTGGCACTTCCAGACCTCACAGTTTGAACGTTTCTGGTATTCAGTTGTCGAATTTGTCGGCTCGCGCTAGGATTGCGCTGTTTGTAGAAGTCTTCTGACCCACCTGCTGACAGACTTCGAGCGTGAGCCCGAGCTCGGACTGGTTCGGCACTTCGAACGATTCTTGAAGGAGTTTGGCCAATGGAAGGTGTTGTAGTGCTGCTGGCTGTAGAACCAATGCTGCTTGTACGTTTGTGACCACCAGCCGACTGAACCCTTTGGTTGTTGCGAGCTGTGCGAAGATCACAAGCTATTGTTGAACGAGACCTCATGGGGCTGTAGTTTATCACAGTAATGGCTTCTTGTGTCGAGGAACGAAGTACGCCACTAGGCTTGCCCAAATTGCTCATCAATGGCGCTTTCGGAATGGCTTTTCCATTCTCCGGCGTTCCGCCGCCATATTGACAGAATTCATCGTCCGTTGAACGGGAATCTGGTCGTTCTGCGAGAAAGAAGTCAACTTTAGATTTACAAAGATACAGCCTTGTTTCCGAACTCTCAGAAAGCATCAAATACCATCATCAGTAGACCATGCCCTTGGCACGCCAGTCTTTTTATTATTATGGCCGCTGGCTTCCTCAAAGACAAAAGGTCTTTTCGGTGTTTCCATCTGTGTCTTGATGTTGTCCGAAGTTTTGTATCCTTCATCGGATATTTCGGAGCTGGAATCGCTCGAATCCAATTGCTTCTTGCTGCTTTGGTAAGATGGAGTCGAATGGGCAACAGGCTCAAAGGGTTGGTGGTCGCGTCTGTGTGGGAAAATTATCGCCATTAAAAATCGTTGTAATTTCCCACAAACGTCTTTAGAAACCAGTAAACCGGCCAATTAGCCCTAATCACGTTATCATTGCTCCCTTTTCTTACCTTTCATATTCGACCTTCATTCTTGGAGCACAGCCGTCATTCTTCAAGGTGAGCTTGGATGACACAGTGGTCTTATGTCCTGCAAATTGTATTTGTCATTAGTATTTAGTCAAGAACCAATTTCCTGCTCCAGCTCAACTCGAGCACTCTGCTCTCAAGGTCTTTCTGTAATTTCCATAGAATTTTCTTCAATTGTTTTCTCTGCCTCAGGCCTCCAAACGTTTTCAAGTTTAATTGCCCATGTATGTGAAGAATAATAGAAATTACAAATCTATTCCACGTTTTGTGTACCGAGGCAAACTATGTTGTGTATGTACAGGCGAAATTTAGCAAACGTTTCTGAATAATGTATATAACTTACTGCAAGGATCATGCCGAGCGAGGAACGCTCCGAGCGTAGTCCAACCTGCGATACAAAGACACCATTGTGATAAACAGCTCACGTCAACAATGTCTGGTTAATTTGTCAGAATTAGCCCTTTTTGACTTGTGAATATTGATCAACCTGCCATTCTGTGACCTCAGGGTTTATTAGTTCAAATGCATTTTGATTGACTGGTTCAAGACTCGACATACAAGTAGAGTAGACGTCAATCAGCTCAAATCATGGGCTAATTCTGACGCTTTAAGGTGCGCTGAAGCTTCTTGAGAAATCGCTTTAACTTACCTCCGCCGACACGAACCATGACGTGTTTCCGGAGAATCTGCAAAAGATGGCAAATTTTTAAGATTCATTTCTCATGCTCAACATGTTCAACGCTAAATGTCTTCCTGTAACGTAGTTATGTATATTCGTAATGCAACTCTCGATAGCACAGTAAAAGCCTTTTCAAGTATCGAATTCTTGGAAAAAAAGCAGCTTCCTGCACGAACCAATGACATGTTATAATATCCTGAAGCGTTTCACTTGACAAAATCTTTCACATTTAATTACAATGTGCGTTACACGCACATTCTTAAGATCAAGAGAGACACTTGAGGCTTTTGATGAGAAATTTCCAAAGTGTAGGGAACATTAGCCAAATGGCCAAAATGCTTTTAATCAACCAATAATGGCCGCCATTACGGTAGCACTTGAATTTTAAATTACTGTCAAATTTATGGGTAGAAATGTAGCTTTTTGTCTCAATGTAACAAGTGGGAAGTGACCATCAGCCGATCAATTTCCTTTCTCTATCGTTTGCTTCAAACAACGTTCTGCTAATTACAAAGCCTGAGCTTTGCAAGTCCTGAAGTCTTGGTCCTGCGGTCTGCCTATTGGTTGTAACTTTGTATGATGATACGATCAGCAAGATTTTAGGCTTAAAATTTGACGGGCCTTGGTTTAAGGATGCCTTTGGGCATGATATAAATGTAAGTTTAATGTCTTGATCTTGATACCCACTCCACCTGTTCATTACACGTAATTAGTTGACCGATCTCGTTAATTTATTCCTCGAATTGCAGCCCTCCTCCCACCTAATCAGGTAGTGAGCGTAAAATGGACCGACATTTGGATGGTTATAAAACTACTTTCACCCTCAAACCACATGTGTACGGAGGACTCCATTTATTGATGCCTTTTGCCGTCAAGGCGAAAGAAAAACCACAGAGATAATTTAGAGGGAAATAAATGTGAAAGTAAAAGAGAGCATTGGTTTATGAGGATTATGGAATGGCGGACTTTGTTTGACATTAGAGGTTAATGTGAATGACAATTCGTTTCAATTACTTTGTACTTTGGCTGTGTCGTCTCAATAAAAAGTTGACCTGTCTGTTCAAATTCTGTATTTTTTGCAATGCACTTTATCATGTGAATATAATCTTTGTGAATATTTATGTACTTTGAAAAATGGTCTTTAAAAAGCTGCCTTAGCCAACTTGTTCTTAAAATGAGAAGATCCGATGACCAGCTCCGTAATTAAGTACATGTCTCGTTCGTTCAAGATTAAAAAGATAAAAAGATTAAAGATCCTTAAGGATTGCCGACAGGGACGCGGAAGGTCTAATAATTGTGTTCCGTCTTTTCGTTCAAATAAAAGTTGACCTGATGAAAGGGGATAATTAAAACGTCGTGGACAACTTACCCGAACATAAATCATCAGCTTGGTGTTTCCAATTCGGTACTTTCCTTCGGCGACGCGGATCATTGGGAATTGGGTGGGACAATTGCACTGTTCTACAAGTTCCCGAACCTGGAAATTTAAAACGTTGTTACAGATAAATACGTCCTTTAGATATGTTATGTCATTAGGGTCAAAATGCAGGAGATCTATTTAAATAAGCTGGTATTTGCTGAAAGCAAGTTTATAGTTATCGATAGTTTCACAGCAATCGCATTTGTACGACTTTTCTTCTGGAATGCAGTCAGAATGTGGTCAGACACGAGACGAGAAGTTGTAATCTTGATTGTTATGATTATTGTTTTTACATTCTTCTCATCACTGTCTTGAAGTCTTGTCTTGTCAGTTTGAACAAGTTGTGTCGCTTAAGAGGATTTTGGACACGTTGTTGTTCTGGCAGCTACGGAGCTAAACGCTATCGAAATTAGATTCCATAAAGAAGTACATCTTACCATTTCGTCTAAGGATCGGAGATCATTGAGAATAATCTGAGGATGTGGTCCATGTTCAACGTAGGAACAAGAGTCTTCTTCCTCTCCAGAACTGCTGAGGTCCTGGCCACTGTCCTTTGCAATGTCCCTGTCAATTTCCTTCTCAAACTGAACGAGAAGGGGTGCCGCCATGCCAAAGTGAGAGCCTCGTCTTGCAACCTGTTCAAAATCATCACGCTTGAATGACACTCCTTTTGACACATGTATGAAGCCGGTTAATCCGTCTGATAATTCCACTGTCTACGTCAGCAGCGCCGTAAATCAACAACATACTTTTGAACCTCACAGTCAATCAAAATAGTGTTGAGGGGAGGATCAACTTTTGAAAGAATTTATAGTTCAATGCCAAGGCTAATTTCAAAGAGAAACTATACATACAACGAGCATATATGTCTGTAATTAAAAGCAAAACTTTTACCTCCAGAAGGCACAAGATGACACTCTTTTCATTCTTTCTCAGAATGAGGTCGTCGGATTCAAAAAGAAGGCAATCAAAGATTCCAAGTTTTCTGCACCAGGTGATAAAATTGTGAACGTTGTCGCGGGCAAAGAATGTTTCTCGCCGCGCATTCGCATTGTAGACGACTTCAGTGTTTGGAAGTTTCCAATCACGACCCCAGCATTTGGGCAACTTCTTCCCCGCGTCCTGCCAGGTGAGGCAGGCTCTTCGCACATAGTTCGCGTGCTGTCGGATAAATAAAATGGTTTTATTAGTGTGTCTCATACGTGTATTTTATATGCGGATCATTTCACAGATTGCCAAAAGGTCATAAATATTCCAAGATGCAATCACTAAACTTGTCAAAAGCGTTCAGGTCCAAGAACCGGGATTCAAAATTACATTTGTATACAATCTTCTTACAAAATTGTGTATAGTTATGCACACATGACAAATTGTAAGGGCCAAGTTACATATGCCAACGCCCCCTGTCCATTCCACATTCTGACTGACTTTGTTAGCCAGGTGGAGGCACAATGTCTTTGGATGCCTCGAGCCGATTCGTAATGCAATCCTGCGAAACGGTGCCAACTGTCAATTACAAAAGCGGGCCCTCGCCTTCACATACAAACATTTCGACAAGCCTTATCCGATTTAACCTTTTGAACTTCACCCCCTCCATTCTGAATGCGACAACATGGGCAAACATACTGACCTTTTTGTAACCATAAAAAAACTTTCACCGCCGCTCTTGTCAATCTCGATGCAATCACTAAACGTCAGTCTTGAATTCTTGATGCAATTCATATGGTGGTGTTAGCGTTTCACGGAAATTCCAACTGTTCGAGCCGTTTCAGAAGCCTTTTTGAAAATATCAACATCTTGTACACAGTCTAATGGACAATGGACCACCAAACGGAACCTATATCCTTTCCCTTGTTACTCTATTAACTTGACACGCCCTTTCAAGGATCCGGGTAACCTTTCAAGATGAAAAACGAACAAACTCCAGTGAGATTACATGCCTATCATCACGTTGGATCAGTTTTGTTACATCATCTCCGCCTGGATCTCAAGTAGTGTAACGTTCTTCTATTCATTGTTTGTGCTCGCTTAAGCCGCCTTCCGTCAAAAAGGGTCTGTCCAAATACATTAACATTGGACCATTTGTACAGGGTGAGTTATGAACAAACCCTCTCTTTGTCTCGGTAAATTCCACCTTGATCCAGAAAAAGTGTGAAAGAATCTCGGTATTGTTTCCAGGCGAAAGTCCGAGGTCTAATCCCGAGACTTGAATACGTGGAATCAAAAGAGCCTTTGTTCATATACACTCCCAGCCTACAAGTCTGGATGGACAATGAAGAAAATGTCTTTTAGTTCATTGAAGTGCCTTATTGAAACCATTCAATCTTGTCAAGTTATTTGATTCTGGGACTTTTGGTTCTTCACACATTTGCGGAGAATTTCACATTTCCTCCAGCAGAAAGTTATTTTTGATTTCAAACTGTATAGGAGATAGAAAAGGCATTGGAAACATGTTTTGACCTTTTATATTCCATCAAAGCTTTCCTTTTCGTTTCAACAGCAAAAATAATACCTTCTGATGGACTGATTCAAGTCACCGATTGCCATTTCCTTTAACAGACCTTGGAAAATTAAATTTTGCGGCATTTCACAGTCTTTTCTGCGTAGTGTTGTGTATAAGGACAGGCTGTTATATATTGTTACACAATCCTTTTGATTTACAGATTCACCACCACCGCTCCTGCCGCCGACTCTTTTACACGGCTCATTAGATCAATGATTGTTTCTACGCGATACTTTCTGTCATATAGCCATGTCATAATCTGTGTTCTATTGTCATTTTGAGGTTGTCGCATAACTTTGCCCACAACATCCTCCTACCAAATTACCTTTCCAAATCCGTCACAATGTCTCTCATGCTTTTGATACATAAAGTTTGACATGGAAAAGTGATTGTCGTTTCGTTCTCTTTCATCATCGTCATCGCGTAAATATCATCAAACATTTCGAAATGTTTCTGTACCTGGCTTCCGTTCTACTCATCATCATTGTCCTGGGAGCCTAATAAGACAAATACAAGGGCTCCTACTGCTGCGATAATGGCAAATTACCATTCGTAATAAGACTACTTTTATTTAAGGCCCTGCGGCTCCATCAAACGACTCTTACTTTCAGCCTCCTCACTTGCAATTCAATCTCAGAATCCCAGACAGTAATGCACCAATTCCTCAGGGAGTTTTTAATAATGACCGATCAATTTGGCCGTTTCTCCCCACGTGAAAAGGAGAGACAGCTGACAGATTCAATTCTGCTGCGTTCTGATCTTTCTTTCGAGTTTGAAACTTTACGATGTATGTGGCATTCATGCTGTGAAATTCGAGCCAGTTTCTATAACTGGCAGCCACCGAAAGTAGGTGTGGTAGTGGCGGCAGCTTTACAGATTTTTGCGTACAGTGTACGGGAATTTTGCAACCTTGTTCTAATAAAAATCGAGACCAACGTCTACCTTTATGCAACAATTCTCCATCCGGTGCTTTTTATCATTGAACAAAGTTGAAGCTTCTGATAACCTCTTGAGTTGTAGATACGCAACATTCTGTGAATCCAATGAGCCCATTTGTAAAATGACGGAATTTTGTTGAGCTTTATATTCATTGCTTATCAATCTGCTGCTACTTACTGCCGCCGCTCCTGATTGCGAATTTGACCTCGCTGACTTGTGGCAACTTGTCCAACCTTTTCTGCATGTTCTTTTGGTGCCCGTAACGTACATGAGTAAAGCAGACAATTAATTATAACCATTTCAGCATTCCTAGGCAGACTGCAGACATAATTTCAGACCTACTATTGGGCCTGCAAAACCATTCATGCTCGATGCTAATTTATGAACTCAACAGCAATCATTCAAATCCATTCTCGACCGGACTTGCTCTAAATATGGTCTGACTGCCTATGTAGTACCCGAAGCTAAATACTTGTACTTGTCTCCACATTTATGAGAAACATGGGAAAATGTATAGTTGGAATAAATATCCTGGGACGACCTGTCGACAAGCGTACTTTGGAAGCCTGATCCCAAATTCACACTGCCTGATTACTTGACTGACATGGGAAGACGACGGGTCATCATCTCGTTGAATTGGCACTTGTTCTTCAAGTCCTCGCTGACTTGCTACATTTCCACTTCCTTATCCTTCAATGGCCTCTGGCGATCGATCACCAAAAGATAACCAAAGACCTTTGGGTGACCACAAGAATCAGAGGTTGCTACAGCCGCTGACACCCATTGTTGCCCATCGGCGACCTAAAGATAATCTGACTGCTAGTTGAGGTGCTTTAGTCATCTGCTGACCATTTGCTAAACAAGTTGATCCGTATTTGGTAACGTGGTGTGTAATTGCGGGCAAATATTTGCATTGGTTCTTCACATGCTTCGTGTATGTCGGCGCTGTTCACTTCACGCTGAGCGCTATCTTCGATTAACGGTGGGGAGTGGAAGAGGATGATGATGATAATAAGTGCTTGCAAATCCTCTTGTAGCGCTTAAACAAAATTTAAAGCGCGGCGCCCACCTACGTACTCTCGTGTTCATCAGCGTTTATGAACAAAGCGCCAAAAATGTGTCCGGAGTGGTGGTTGTGGTGGTGGCGGCGAGGGTGAAGTCTACTTAGGAACCGTCAACGTTGAGCGATGCATGCGCGCTTAAATCTGCTAATTTAAAATCTATCTACCCATTAATTTGTGTAATTATCCAACCCCCAGAAATGGATATGAATATGTGACCTTGACTATGCACTTGAGCGTCTCCCGCCTTTGATGTTGCAGAGAGAGGAGGCCCTTTACGTGCCAAGAAGGCCAAGCCCAAGGCATGTTCCAGAGTGTAATTTAGAAGATTATTAAACCTTGTCATTACTGCATTCCGGTCCATAACAAGAGCAAGTCAGGGCTTGGAAAGCTATGGAATTTATATTGTAGCAGGTGGTTACGAGAGAGTCGTTACGAGAGCGTTGAGGGTGCGTTTTTAAAAAATCATAACCGATCATACCAGGCGGTATATTATTACTATTATTACAATCTTAGAGGAAAAAGCCCCTTTGCAGCAACACTATTTTTGAAGAGAAAAAACCGTAAGAGGAAAAAGAATTTGTTTCGACATTTCTTATTTGTACCACCAACACCATTCTCTTGTCATCAGACGTAAGCAGGTGAAGATGTACATAAAGGAAATTGACACGCGACAAATTTCAATGTCCCTCCGCCATTATTCTCCTTCTCACCTGTCACCATTCTTCAATGGGACACGGGTCAATTAAAGTGGTCGTCGCCGTCTTGGTCTCCACATACATGTATGTATTTAGTGTGTAGATCAAGTTGCCAAAGTTACCTACTTGACTGGGGAATAAATGGCTTCTTGGCAGACGGATAACGATGAAAGTATGGAAATTGTCACTGAGGAAATTCCTAAGCGACATAAGCTATATCTTTCCCCACCAACTGCTCCATTCACACCCCTTACCAACAAAAGCGTCCAAGAGTAAAAGAGACAATATTTATTGTCCCATTATTTTTACAATTTCCCAATAATCTTCTTGTTTGGGGTGATGCATTTGTCTCTTACGCATGTGTCCACCAACTTTTAAAAAGTTTGTGTGGATGAGCTTTTGTTAGGAAGCACAGTTTCTGAATCTTTTGACCTTGCTATAATACATGCATGCAGACAATCTATATGTCATTCAATTGAGCGTTGCCTGGTAGCATAATTTAAGCACGAAGAGGTAAAAATTTTCACGCCCATGTCCATTCCGTGGAAATCTTTTGAATCTGTGAGAGGTGTGCATGAGATGCCCATATAAAAGTAATTTACCTCGGAGGATCTTACAACAATCACTTAATAACTGCAGTTGATGGAACGTCGCCAAAAATGTGAAATTACACCTCGTTCCACATGTCACAAATGCTTCTGCAATGGAGTGAAATCGCCTGGGGAATCCACTGTAATTGAATTCTCCCTCATGTTACGAGGTCATGTCAGCCGTTTAATTCGTCCAGCCCAAATTCCTCCTGCCAGCCAGCGGTACATAGAACCGCAATTTGAGTGCGCGTGGCCCGCAATTATTATTATTAATCTCTTATGGATTTCCTTATTTAAAAAGTAGTTTCGATCCGAAAATATAACCCTGTATAAAACCTACAGATAGGCAAATAACAGGGATACTTGTACGATTCCCGTTTCCCATCTATATACCTAAAAAGGAGACGGTCCATTTTCAATTTATATAGCATTCAATCATATTATTAATAACATTAACCCCCTGCAATTTACCGTTTGCAAAAAGGTTCGCAGTTAAAATTATTATATAGTCAAGCCATAACTCGACCAAGACTGCCTTGCGTTCTTGTATTGCAATGTGTTGAAATCTCTAAACTATATGACCTTAACATGCGAAATCTATTTTATCTCCTCTGACGCCCACACCGGATTCTGAATTCGATGCATAATGACAGACCCTCGGTGTACATTTAACGACTTGAAGTAGTTTCTCTAATTGGAGATACCATCAGGGCAGTTGGAATCATACATATTAACAATTTTCATTAGTTGATAATGTGAGAAGTTGCTAGAACGTGTTTGACAACATCCTGCCATCAGCAAGTCTGACAAATAATACAACAGGATCGCTATACTATACACACTTTTGCCATTTACTTCCAAGTTATAATTGAACAGGAGCAGCCTTGGTCGTCAATTTGTGCACTCATCAAACCATTTTATGGTCACAACACGTATTAAACGTGATTGTGTATATCCATGTGATTGGGAAGATTATGTTTCTCCGATTGTTGATTCAGAGGAAACCGCTCATCCTCTTGTTTGATTGTGGGGGAAAAGAATGCCCGTAAAGCATATTCGCGCATATTCCCTTGATGCTTATCTCGATCCTTTTGTGTGAAATGATCCGCATTACATGCACTATCATCTATCATCAGCTTATCCGCTCTGCTATGTTAATCGCGACGATTTTTGCAAGCTTTTCCTTCTTACCTTACAAAGAGTCACACCCGTTTCGAGGCATTCCATAAACGTCTGAGCTGTGATTTTTAATTCGGGGTAGAGTCTGTTGAGCCAATCTGACAAGTCTTCCTTCATTGCCCACAAATATTCATCACAAGTTTTAAAGGGGCGGAAGTCGCGGAGCTGAAGAAGTTGGGGTCGAATCACTTCTTCGGATAAAATCAAACCTTCGTCCTCAATCCTGAGGCCCGGTTCTGTTCCCATCATTTTTTGGCAGTCTTTTTTCTCGCTTTGTGTAAAATGTTGTTTGTAAATGTTTCGCGTGTTGTATATTGTATATACTCCAGGAGTGTGTCAAGTCATATTGCTTTCACTACAGCAGGAACACCTGTAAAGATAAAAAACAATATTAGTTTGTATTCATAAGCATGAACCAGTAAATCTAGAAATTTCCCCCGCAAACTGAATAAATGCAAAAAGTATATACTACTTTTGCTTTTGCGAGACTGTAATTACAGGTATTGTTGAACTATTGAGGGAAACACACCAAACGTGTTATTAGACATCACGTCGGCTGGCGAAAAAACAGTGTAACAGTGGCGAAACCTTACTAGCAGATAATTGCAACAGTCTCAAGCGTTTACTACGTGAAACCTATTAATTTGTTCTGATTTATAATCAAACGACGGTTAGATAAAAAGAACGCCTTCGATTGACCACAAGTGTATTGTTTGTTTGCTGTCCTCCGACGGGTGCAATGTTGAACACTGCAGAGTCTGTCAGTATAGCAAAAGTTTCACTCATACACATCAATTACAATATTGAACACTTATCGTCCTTCATAATCTTCCCGACAGTTTCCATCGCTCAAACAATAATTGTTTCCTTGTCCTAGGCACTTGCAACGTGCCGATATGTGCATACATGCATAAATTTTGCACAAGAGAAAATCAGCTAGCTGCATGCGGCATATTGATTTCTCTATTTTCGGCTCCAACCTTGTACTGACTGTCAGAAGAGCAACGACGTAAACAAAGTCAATTACTTGAACTAAATATACTAAAAGTGTTCAAGTAAATCGACGGCGACACGTGTAATCGCTCATGTTGTTGTATTAATTTCCAAACTCCTGGACGTCCATGACTATTGAAAGTGTTTGGTAGCAGGTAAGCTTTTAGCGTTTTCGCTTATCCAAGCGTACATGTTTCCCTTCCCATGACCTTTATGCGGTATTCAGAGGAGCTTTCTTCAAAAGAGCGTTTTCACATGTTCCATAATCAGCATAGCTAATCAGCTCGGTTTCGACTCGATTTACACATACACGTGAGACAGAATCAAGCCACGAAAAAAGTACCGGTACCCACATGTATTATACATGGACCCGGGCCATGTCACAGACGGGATTTTCAAGTTTAACAAAGTTGTTCCAAGTGTAAAAAACATACGGTTAACCACATATTGACAACGGATACGTAATGTATCTATGAAATGAGTGACTATTCGCCCTGCCTTGTGGTGATGTTGGATTAAATCATTGCCTGATTGAACTCGCAAACTTTGAACAAGATTCACCGTGCGAGTCAATCGTGCACGAGGGGTTTGCGAATTTGCAATTTAAAATTGTATATTATGCTGTTGAAGGTGTACTAAACATGAGTTTCCAAGACGCTCATAAAGCTGTCTTGTTCATGGGAAGGATGCATCAGTCAGAAACTGCACTTCCCACTCGGATCACGACCTAAAAGCTAATCAAAGACATTTTGATGTACACATTAACACGTTACCTATCTAAAATTTCACCGTGAGGCCACCCACTTGGTTCCCAATGTATCTCATCCTACGCGTACATGAGATCCTTCGGAAGAATATGTATATATTGGCGTATGTTTCACTTTCAATCAAGATTTTGTGAGAGATTCACAACTTTTCATCATAAAAGCACACTGAGTGGACATTCAAAAGCCAAAGGCGGTAGGCAAGGGACTATAATGCATCAAAGTTACTCTTAAAAATTTAATTCAACTGAGAATTAAATGTGATTTGGAGGGTGCGGTGACGGACGGACACAAATATAAGTCCCACGTAGTATTACAATGGGTTTGCGAAAAAAACTTGCGAATTGTTATGAAACAGTCCAAAATTCTTTAAATTACGAGAACCTAATGGCGTTCACGCCTTGGATTATTATTCATTCCGTCTCTGTTGAAAGTGAGGAGTGAGGACCAGTCATAATAACCCAAATGCCTTAAAGGGCTTTTAACGTTATTCAAGGAGAAGAGAGCCACCCAAACAAGCACGTGAATTACCAAAATAAAAGGCGATGATACCTTCAAAGTGTCCAGCCGTTCAATTGCATAACAAGCTTTCGCTGCAGACTTGCCGTTTTGATGAGACTATAGTAAATCGCCATCTTGAAAACTTTTTGTATCCAATTAATTGATAATGAGACGCAATCAGTTATGGATGATTTCCCCATTTTGTTGTTGTACTCTTGAAAATGGACCAGACTATTATTCATGCAGATTTTCAGGGAAGATGGATTTCGCAAGTGTGAATTAAAGGCTCATGCCACCTACGCACAGTGGTCACTTGAGGCACACTAGAATCTTGAAATTTGTTTTGTTCCTTGAACGCCATTTCGCGAGGTCGTCCCACGTCGAATCGCAAAGTAGTAGTAGCAGGAGCAAATCTACTCATACAATTGCATTCGCTGGGCGATTTTCGCAAACTGTTGCATACAGATTGCCGTTAGCTTATGGCTTTTATGGGCGAAACCTCCATGACCCGACTGTGGTTATTGGGGTTGTGCACGCGAGAACAGAAAGCGGGATTGGTGCCTCTCGACCATGTGTAAATTATGTATACATGTGGCCGCAAGGATGATACCAGTTACACATTTGTGTGTTGGGGATTTACAACCTCAAGTTTATGATGTCACTGTAGGCTAAAAGAGTTGAAAATGCAAACCGGAAATGGCTTGGAGAAGATGTACACAAATTTTGTTTTGAGATAATCTTTCAACTCTCGACTAGAGTGCAAAGCAAACACATGAAATTCTTAACAACTTATAGATTTGTACAGCCCTCACTCAAGGATCGTAAAACACAGATTATTGTCGGCAAGTATTGAAACATATTTCTTAAGGGCGGGTTCAAATGGCCAAGTGCTATTAGAAGGCCATTACATTTACGCAATCGTTGTGCTTCTTCCCGATTGTTGGCAATAATAATACTCTTTGCCACCTGACCTGAACCAATTGGCAAAGATGAGCCAGTAATTTGAGCAAAGTTTCACCATTGATGACGGAGCATTCGTTTATTCGCACATGGCTTTTCCAAGACGCAATGAACCAGATTAATTCGCACATTCCACCTTCAAGAGTGCAATCCCCCTAACGCACTTTACTTTTGCCCAATTTCATCACGTTCCTGACTTTTTACACTCAGCCAGCCAGCGCAGAGAGTTCCCAAAATTAGCGGTTGAGATTACCAAATAAATTCGCACAATCCTCCGTCCAATACTGTATATAATGCGATCCTCGAGAAACGCCACAACTGTACTTTGTTCACACACCACTTGATAAACCAAAAATATTATTTGCACCCGACTCACCTTTAAATCTGGTCCTACAGTGCGTATTGCAAGTACTTGAATTAAAATCACACGTGTGTATCACCAGCTCGTTGAGCGGCAACAAGGTAGCACCGTTTGGTTCCCACAAAAGTACTTCACTTTCACGATGCTATTTTGATCGACCAGCAATGTCGACTACTCGTTATACAACAGCAAACGCTGAACGCTTCCGCCAACACCACAAAGTAGCGTCCGACTAAACCGGAATCAATCTTTTGAGTTGACTCTTGTTGATGAATCAGTAATCAGCACTGGAGATTCAGTCGGTTGAAGATCCTTGTAAGCCATCGCTATCAAGTTTTTACGTGTTTGCACAAATACTTTTATCATGTTGTGTATGTGTGTATTCCTCCGTCACATCCTGATTACCTGATCAACTTCAATAAATTCCCATATCTCGGCTATTAAAAACGACAAAGAAGGCAAGGGCATCCGTTTTACATGACGACATGAGCTGTGCTGTGTCAACTTACAAATGTACTTGAAGACTTGGTTATAAACTTGAACTTGTATTGATTTCGCAATGTTTACAACATTATAAAGCTAATCAACCGCCACATACATTGAGCGGTTCCCACAATAATTATGCAGCTTTTAGCTGCATTACAACTGCAGTATCAGTTTATCATGTCATGTGAAGCACTTGAATTTGATTCTTTGCACCCAGTAGCTGGCTGAGTCGAGTCAGAGGGTTCTATAAAAACAAAGCAAAATGTGTTGGCATACATGTAACTTTGGTCTTGAACGGAGGTAGATTTCGCAACGTGTTAACAAATGATTTGTTTTTACGAACAACAAAATGACGAAAACAAAAGCGCTTCAAAGACATTAATGCGAGTTGAGAGGAGAGAATGTGGCGAATATATATATATATGGCTGGATCTTGACTGATCTCGACTGTATAAAATAATATAACACGACGCACATTTCGCCATCCTGACATTCAAGGGAATTAATCACGCGCTCCTGCAAGACAAAATGAAGCTTGTTGTCGTTCTCCCACGCGAAATTGCAATACCGCAAAACCTTCATGCTCCTTCTCCACCGGTATTTTTCCTATGCGTTTCAGCCTCAAACCATTGCATTCCACAATCACACACTTTACCACCGTCACAGGTAAAGTCTCCTGTGATAGAAATTTTACCTTCTGGTATTGAACCTGGTTTTGCAGACACAATGAGGCTTGAGAGGGAAAACCTTAATTATTATTGGATGTAATGAGAGTACACATTTTTGCAACATTTATTTTGCTATACTATTGTGCTCTGCATTGCGGTGGCATATGACTTTGAATTGTTTCTTGGCAAATTATGTCAATAGCCAATGTTACTTGCACAACCTGTAATTTGCACCGCTATTTATCACTGTGAGCGTACAACATTTGCTTTTTCTTTCTCTCAAGACTACCTACTTACTTAGTTTAAACAAGAGATATTTGCCAATTTGCAAAAACATCATTCTTCCATCCCTCGCCCATTTCTTCTCAAAAACTGAATGAAGCTCTCACAAACTTGACACATGATCAGAGTTTTCGCATGTGTCTGCAAATTCTGTCAGTAATAACAGTAGTCTTGGCTTGTCTACAGCAATTAAAGCCACACCTTCAACACCAACAAAAATCTTAAGCCTCTAATCAAGGTTTCTTGCTGCCGCTGTTGAGTTGTTATACTATCCCCTTGTGATGATACGTCATAAAATGGCAATCAAACAGCATTGGTCATCCGACATTGCGAATTTCGTCCCTTTGCTCGTTCCAATGATCTCGTTTCATTCCTACCCTTGTTCTTTGCGTCATTTCCCAACCTCATCATCCGCGGTTTTGGTTTACGACCATGTATTTCTTGGAGTATCAAAGGTTAAATTGCTCTTGTCTTCTCATTCACAAGCTCCAGTTTGTCTGGTATACGAGAAATAAAAACTTTTGTTGCTCCTTTTACTCAGGTCGTTTGTGTTACTCAAAACTTTTTACATGTTTTTTATACCGGGAAACGATGCACAAGACAGCCTGGCAGCAAGCGGAATTTTTAGCCCATGTTTTTGCCAAATTGCAAAGGAGAAAATATGCAGTCAGAGGTCAAGATCCTGTCGTCATTTTGGTCTTTGAAGATGACGAACAAGACGACAACAACAAAAACGCTGCGCTGCTGTCAAATGTACTTGTTTTGCCTTTGATTTCCTGCCTGTGACCCCCACCTTCTCGCTGTCACGGAGAATGGACCGAAAAGAGTGGCAAAGCATATAAGGATTTTAATTATAATTTTCCGCTGGTGTCATCACTTCTCTCATCGCTTTGTCTTCTCCGTCTCTTTCTCACCCGGAGCAGCGAAACTGAAAGACCGAAACACTTCCGCTTCCTTCTCTCAGATACTCGTGGACGCCACAATCCTTCGAATTGAACCTGACTATTGGCAGTGCCAACATACAACTCAAGCAATCTTAATTATCAACATTTATGATTTCATTTCAAGGCGTTAGAATGGATTGATATATACTCTTGGCCATACTTGAAGCATTCCTAATGGCCTTTCTTCGCTAAACATTGCAAGAATGGTCGCTTTTACTTAGGACAGGAAATGCTGGGCTGAACAAGGCAATATCACAAATGTCATTGGGGACATTTGAATTGCAAACTGATGCGTGTGTTTATGTGAGAACGGATCGACCGGATTTGTATCATCATATGAATGCAAACGCTTTCAAGCCAGGAAACCAACCCTTTAATCATTTGCAATTGTATATGAAAATCATCGCCTTTTACTTTCCGTTGGGTAGCAAATGGTTCAACGGTCCTTGATTGTTAACGACCTTCGTGAGGCATATCCATACGAGAAACGCTTAAGCGGCTAAACCACCCTTTTCACCTTTTGCCACGACGAAAGCCACCGTTAATTTTTACATGAGAAGCGCACGTTTCATTACACTGATCACTTGATTCCAGCGGGACGCCATGTTTTTTAATCTCAACATGATGGCAAAGTGTCAGGAAAAACTTGAATCACCACCCACCATAAAGTAAGCGGTAAGCGCATTAAATTCACCCAACATTGTGTGTATTATACCTGAGCGCAGGAGCTTTGGCGGTTTCCACAATTTTGCCTGCCTGCTGATATTCAATCGCGTCTATACGTTTCCAAGTCAGAATATCAATGGCGCTTGTTCAAGAAACTTGATTGCATTTTTTTCTCAAAGAGATTCTGAAATAGCTAGTGTTGTTGGAACACAAAATGAACAAAATGTTTACATTTTTTGCTCGTACATTCAGTACAGTGTCCGTGTCTAATTTGCTTTTGGCGGAATTATTACTCGGCTAAAGTTGGCCTTTGGTGACAATCTTGCGTAAGTACATGTGCAAAGACACCATGGACAATAGCCTTGGTTTCGTTCAAAAGCAATATTAAACACAAAAGTAAAGCAAAGCCACACCTTTTGACTGCCAGTAAGCAAGCAAAGTCAAAGGTTGTTGTAATGGTCAAAGCTTTGTATACACTTGAAGGAAATAATCTTAACGACTTGTGTAAAAATCCGTATAGAGCTTCAAGTATTTAGATACTTTGGGGACCACACGGGCAAATCTGGCTCGTTTTGGAATGAGCTGATAAAAGCACACGGTAAAGTCTGCAATTTATCCCGTTCCCTAGAACTTTCTCTGGTCTTAAACTTGGAATTTTCAAGGCGTTGCGTTAGTTCCTCTCTGTATGTGTACAGACTAGACGGTTCCTAACTTTCAGCCATTATCTAGCAGGCTTAAGAGCTATAACAAGATTTCCTGAATATCCCCAACCTTTAGCTGTATACTTGATGCAGTCAAGCCGTTGCTTTGGTCGATTTCGTCGAGTATTTGTCTACAGTGTATTACATCCTGACACTTACTGAAGAAGAAGAAGGGGAAACTGGGAAGAAGAACGTGCCATTTTGGAATTTCCGCCGCTACTCCTTTAATATGTATGCTATGCATCGATCATGTAGAATATCAAAAGCCATGTTCGGCATCAAGGAAGGCAAGGATTAAACAGTTGCTTGTGTTCCTCGAAAGATTTATGGACTCGGCTTCAATCAGATCAAGTGAGCATATTCATTCATCATTAACAGAAACCCGAGCACTGTTTACGTCAGGACAAAAACACCCTTGTACAAATCACTAAACAAGCCAAAGCTCCAAAGACTCCATAAGAGTCTCTTGAGAAACAACACGAGACGACATCGACAAGTGTATTCCATATAACTTTGATCTGACTCTGCCTCGTCTCCCGCCCATTTGATACTCCAAAGTTCTTCTTGACTTTTCGAGTATATACAGAGGACTTGTTTCATTTCTTCAAGACACACTTTTTACCTGAGCATAGCCGTAACCTGCTGAACCATTTGGGACGAGAAAGAATCTTTAGTCTAACAAGATGTGCTCTTTGAGAAGACGCGTCTCAGGCCATACATTTAGAATTCTGACCCAGCAACCTAATAAAGTGTCTATCGACCGATCCATCTTGTTCACCCTTTGCCTTAGCTGGAAAGAATAATGCTTTGAATAATTTACAACCCTCCACCCCTTTGGTAGCACTCTCGGGAACATTTTTATCTTATGAAGCAGCAAGTCTCATAGATGTACATCTCTCAGCCTATTTCAAGGCAAAGTCTCCAGACTTGTGTGTCCTTATACAACTTTTACTTTGAAAATTCCATTTAACTTTCAGCTTTGATACGCTCTGAGAGCAAAATTGACAGACAAATATATTCCTTGTTTGTTGGGCAACATTTATTATATGACCAAGAAACAACAAACAAGAGTCGACGCTTATCTTGTTTAAAGATTCTTGTTGGGTTTTTAAAAATATCTTTCCCAGAGCCACATTTGACTTGCTCCTTGTATCGGAATTATATAAATGGACAAATGGCGTGTCAGCCTTGGAGGGAGAAATGAACTCAATGAGACTACTTACTTTCCGATAGTAAACCAACCCAATTACATGAACCTCTGCAAGTCATTTATCTACTTGAAGGTGATAATGATTTTACGCATTATTTCAATTCCTCAGATCCCTTTCAGCCCTTTATCATGGGCTTGTTCTAAGCGTCTAATGGCCCTCGACGGCAAGTAATGGAGGTGCAACCAACTAACGACCCTTTGAAACGTGATCGATTCTAGGATTACAAGACTGTGAACCAAGTCGAGGGAACCCGCATGTCAAATGCCCTCATGTATTTCCAACAAAGTTTCACCTTCTCCTTCTTCGCTGAATTAGTTTGGTACACAACAAGACTCGAAAAAGCTTGAAAAGTTTACAGGATCCCGTATAATCACGAAACACTTTTTACACCCTTTCCTTGTTATTGGAATCATTAGAATTTCTCTACTTGATGACAAAGCAAAGCTTAACTGACTGTGGAGCTTGATGGAAATTGTCGCGCTCTTGGAATCAACAAGCCTTGAAAATTCAGGTACACAAACAAGCTTCTTGCACAAAGACCAACAATCGATACTTGACGCAGTGAAATTCTTGACACATACTTTGAGCTTTTTATGGATGCGCTGTCAAATACCACGTGCTTTTCAGAGTACGTGGTTCGAACAGAATGACAAAATTCGTTACATATTTTGTAGCGAATGAAACAAAAAGGAGTTGCCTTCAAGACCTGGTAGCGTTCAAGGCGACGGTCCAAAATGGCAGCAACAAGACTATATGTCGTTCGGAAAGCTTTTTCTTTTGGCATTAAAGTAGTGCATGGCGTAATGAAGGACAAAGTTTTCAATTAGTTTCGCTGGATACACAGGTCAGAAGGAAAAGAAGCTTTTGAGACGTGATCCAGCATATTATTATTAGACCAAGTTTAACCAAGCGTGAATCGACGGCCATCTTCATTAGAACTTTGTGGTATTAGCGCGGAACCAAATAATGAAATCTATATATATAATAATGCTTATATATACACACACAAGTTCCAATCAAAAAGGGGGAACATTTTATAATTGAAAGTTAGGCGTATATCAGTCGAGTCCAAATGTAAGTCATGATGCTGCAATTTATGCACCTTCACGAACATCTGCAGTACGGTCCACTTTTTTAATTATTAATCGACAATGGGGATTTGCATTTACATTGGAATATACGTGTTGGACGATCAAATTCGGATGTATCAAAAGAATGGCGAATAAATTAAACCTTGTTGTTATTCTTATGTGGCAAGGTTTGTCGGCCACTAAAAGCTGGACTTTTCAAACGAGGAAAGTCATAAAAGTGTCTTTAAGGACACTGCATTTGAGGGAACATGATCATGTTCTGTTAACTCGCTTTGTGTTCCAAAGAATGGCCGTGCGGTGGTGTAGGCTGTAGTAGGCCTGTTGCGAAAAGTCGCGGATTCAATGTGAAAAAATGCCGTACCGGTCATTTTCGTCCCACTTTATGCTTCAAAGAATCCGCATACATTTCA
>JAQGBJ010000603.1:0-36412 GCA_034698345.1 Sphaeridia pumilis | reverse complement strand
GGTATCGAACCTGGGACCTTCTGTGTGTTAGACAGATGTGATAACCACTACACCACAGAAACCCGCTTGACAATCAAGCCGCGGCTCCTCGCCTAGTCCTGCTTCCCTCCATATACGCGTAGTGTGTGTACTCTTCATCATCTCCATTTCATCATAACGCAACACTTCCAACGGGTCATGCCTTGAATTCTTAAGCGCCCAAACCAACGCTGCGGCAGCGGCAGCGCCGCTGCCGCCGCACTTTCTAAAATTTCGCAATCACTATTGGGCGTCCAAGGTCTCAATCAACTCCTACATCATCAAGTAATATTCTGAAGCATTTTGCCAAATTACCTTTCATCAACATCACGCGTCTATTTAAGCGCGTAGCTTTTTGAACACTTTCAACAACGGTACGTGCGTACGTTTCTAGATTTTTGGCGGCAAAAATTCTAGATTTTTAGTGACTTGTTCGTTTTTTTCTTATGAAACAAGATGACTGATTATTAGAGCTTCTTGGTGGATTCTTGGGCCGCGGTACGCCATGATTGGTCTAGCCGACAAGCTGGGCATTTTTCTCCTTTTCCACTCCTTCTACTGCTGACCTGAAAAGAAAAAGAGATAAAATCAGATTATCATTGCTATGCATGTCCGCATCGAAATGTTTTTCCGGGCATATAAAACAAAAGCCAGGTTCGGAATTACAATGAGTTCCCGCCAAATTCCAGTAGAAACAGAGGTGGGTTAATGGCGCTGAAAGTTATGTAGGTAATTGGATTATCAACGGAGATTATGAAACTTACGTGCTTCTACTCCCCCCGAAATATTCTCCAAATTCCCGGGTTTTATGTATAAATGTATTATGACCGACACCTGGTCATGTCTGCGAGCGCTTGAAGAAATCCAGGTGGATCCAATTGACCGAAATCGAATTACGTCTATTATATGCCCGGATGAAGGCGCCTGGAGCCAAATGGTCTTACAATCTGCGGAGAAAAAAATCCCGAATAAGCTACTAGATTCTAGATTTTTGGCAAAATTGTATTCTTGAATATAAACAAAAATATAATTCTTGACGTCATTCCCACACACTTTATGGCCATTTCAAGGTGAAAAATCATTATTGCATTCTATAGACTGATCATCAAGTGGTACTTTATTTGTAAGCGGCTTTATATATGAATAAAAGCGCGCCAAAAATATTATATCTCGTTGAACAAGATGAGCAAAGCCGCTATTTTCTCGGAATGGCCCATTATCCCCGACACGGCCAACTTCTTTTGTTGTAACGTTCGAATCGCGGTATTTGTGGGAACCGGAACAGACGGTCAGGCCATTTCAGAACATGTGTAGTGGCATCAGACAAAATCCACCAAAAAACGAACCAGCAAAACCCCTAGATTTTAGGGCCGCTAGAACAAGTAAAAGTAATAGAGGGAGAGATAAGAGCGGCAATAAAAAAGATTGACACAGTTATATTATCTCCGGGTGTAATCGTAGTGGTTGCATAGTAGAGCGAATCGGACAAATCCTAAAATCCCCGCATATCAACAGCTAGGGCAGATTCTAGGCATGTCATCCAAATCCTATGAAATACTAGCGGTAAATGACGTCACCAAGTGCTCATTCCTAATAAAACTCTTGGCTAAATTAAGAGGTCCAAAAATCATGAGCCAAAAAAGTACTTCAACTCCTCGAAAATAATTTATGACAGTCTCTCTCTCTCCAGTACACGACACAGCGATAATTAAATGGCGCCAAATTTGGAATCCAACTCTTGTCTCTCTCCCTCCCCACGTGCCAAGCAACAAAACTAGAAACTGTAGCGCCGTAAAATAATGCGTGAGCCGAGTACACAAAATGTACTCGGGCTGAAATTGGGCTAATAAAAAGCGACATTTGACGCTTATCACGCGGTTACCTTAGCATAAGACAAATGCAACTTTTGTCTGTCTGACTGTCTGATAGACAGGAAAGTGTGTGTGCGGATATTATATGCGTGTGCGAGACTACGACTTGGAGACTACAATTTGAACCGATGAATATTTTATGCGCTCTGACCTACAACTTGAATAGTATATTTGTTCTCAAACTTGTGAACAATTCTGACGTAAGAATGAATACGCAGAATACGTACATTTCCTCTTCTTGGACTTTTTCCTAACTGACTTTCTCCAAAAGTCAATAGGCAAATACAAGGCTAAATTTCTAGTTTCTAGTGTAGCTTCTTAGATTGCGTGCGACTCAAGACAATATTCGAGTATTTGACATGCCAGCTTCGGAACCATGGAATTATATACCGAATTCGGCAAGAGAAAGCAGCTAGCGCAACCAAATGACATTGACATTTACCTGGGCGGTTTACTTCCCGTAGCCTTGACGAACCGACAAGGTTTGAAGTGGTTTGGTTTGGTGGTTGCCGAGGCACGTGGTCGCTCTTTTTTCAATAGAAAAAATAATGCCAACCAGGTGTGCCAACAACGAGTTGATTGAAATGCCGGCTTGAGAAGAGACAAAAAGAAGAAGAAGGCTATAATTCATTCATGCGTCTCTACTCCCTATTCCTAACCACGTAAAAAGGTGGAGGACAAATGATGCCAACAAGTCTCGCTCCTTTTGGACCTCTGACAGATTCGGATCCGAGTCAAGGATATCTAAGAGCATAGGAGCTATTTTTGGAAAAACGGGTTTTTATTGATGACTTTGGGTGAAATGTCATGAGCGTTTGTAAAGTGGTTCGGAGGGAGAAGGTCATGGGCGCAGCGATCGATTTATATTCGATACAGCAAAACAACATAACAACATTGAAACTAAATGGTGTTTGACATGTACGAAAAAGTGCAATAAATATAATATAGCAAATAGTGCACCATTTGGGTACACCTTGAACGAAATTTGATGACGGAGATTAAGAAGCAAAAATAACCCAGACTATTCGCACTCAAAAGCCTATGTATAAATATATAACATGGAGGTTTCAAAAACCAGTTGGAAACGCTCAAAATAGAGCGGTTTATTTTATAGTGTCGTTAACGCCAAATGTTCAAGAGTCGATAGACTATATTTTTTGGCCAAATAGTTCCAAGACTACAGGGAAATTAAAGCTTTCGTGTAAACTTCTCGCACGCTTGGCTGCGTAGCAAAGATTCGCCACCAGGGGGCGCTCAAGTCTCTTGAGACTCGTCTTTGGAGACTTGGAGGTAATTGAGTTAGAATCGCATTAAATTGTAGCGAATTCAAAAACTATTAAACAAACATGTACAACAACTGACGTTGAGACGGTGCTGTTATATACTCTAAGGAAAGTTTGCCAATTCTGGACGCCGTAAGGTATAACGTGTAATTGATATAATCAGTATATATCAGAGTTTGCGAAATTCGCATATATACATCCAGTTAATCCAGCATTTGCAAGCATGTATATAATTGTTGGCGTGCGAAAATTACCATTAAGGTACCGCAATTGCAGTAGAAGAACATGAGGAATGTACCTCAAGTTTCCGTCTTAATTTTTGGCGAGCCTTCATTCCTTTGAGCGTAAATCCAAGCGAAAGTTGTACCAATCGAAACCTTAACTGTTTAACTACATAAAGGCAAGTAATGCTCTGCGTGCAAACTACCGAATTCTGCATACAGCCCAAGAATTCGCCGAAATGGTCTCTGAATTTCTCCGTGTGTTAGTCATACCCTGGCCGACAGTTTCCGGTACATCAGGAAGCACGCAACCAAGTCATTACAGCCGGGATTTGTGTGTGGCAGTTTCAAATCAGCCGCGAGTTCAACGCTCAAAGTCCATAGTGCTGCACTGCAGGCAGCGAAATTTCGCCAAATCAAGTTCAGCATCAAAACATAAAGTCGTGACTATGCAGAAACGCCGGAGTTGGGTGGTCCAACGTTAGCACGAAATACATACTAAGGAATTCATAGTAGGTAATTTCTATAAAGTTGAGGTAGGCCAAAGTACTGCGAATAATTTCTACGGCTCGGAATACAAAAGTCTAGAATTTTTGCGATATTCGTAAAAATTATATATTACTGCAGTCAAGTAAAAATATTTTATATAAAACAAGGCTAGACTTGGCAATCAAGGTCAATAGTAGGAAATGAATATTTTTTGTAGCAGCCTTTACGCCAAGTTAAGAGTCTACTACTCCTTCTAGAGATCTATAAAAATGTGTGTGTTCAAAGCAAGTGTCTCATTAAAATTGACAACTGATTGATTCTAGATTTTCTAGAGCTGTTACTCTGTCGCTAGATACGATGACATACTTGAGAACAGGTACTTGAAAACCGGAGTGTTTCTTGAAGTACAATCTTGTATTTTTGTCAACAAATACAATGATATATATATACATGAGTTTCTTGGAAAAAGTACTACGAATTTGAGCAAAAAGTTGAAATTTTCTAGAATGACAAGGAAATAAATCCGAATTGTCAATGTTGAGTAATGGGAATTAAATCTTGTTATTGATGGATTGTTTCCGGCCTGATTAAATGAGGGCGCTCCTGCTGGTTGACAACACGTGTTCAACAGGACAGGTGTACTAAAGGTCTTGTTTTGGTATGTGTTACACGTGGGACTTTTAGCTAAAATATCTCTCCTATTTCTAGAACTCTAGTTTAAATCATCCCAAAACAAGCTAAAAAGCAAGTAAACATTCACAAGACTTAATGAAAAACACGGACATTAATTCAACTCCAGATTTCTATTATGAAGCTTTTGATTTGATGCTTATCAGAAAATAGCTCTTTTCTTCGTAGAACAATTTTGCGTAAGCAAGACACACTTCGCTGTCCGATGACGTAATCAAACAACGTTTGTTCAAGGGGGAAAGTGGAACAGCAGAAGCCTTCGCTTCGCACTTTGCTCCAGGCCAAACCAGGTTCGTGGAATAGAGAACAAAAACGTGTGTGGGAAATTGCCTAGCCGGGTAAATGGATTTTTCAGACAATTTCAGAATCTCCGTTTGTTGTCGTTCGCTGTTGACGACGACAACTTCTGCTGGTCGTTTTGTTAAACCAGTTTTTCCGGTGAAGCAGTTTAGAAAATTGTGTCTGTCTGTCTCCTGTCTAGCAGCAATTTTAAAAACCACAGCCCACTTGCCATAGCTTCTACTTGCTTTTTAATATGCTATAAACATGCGGACTTGATGGGCCCAAGTGGTGACGTAATAAACAAGTTTGAATAGTGAAACGGACAAAAATTACAACAAAATACTGTTCGAAATACACTTTTGAAAAAACAATAAGTTTTTCTAGAATTTGACCCCGAATTTTGGCCTTGAAAAAGAGGCTCAATCCAAAATGTCAAGCTTGCATGTATTTTGAATGGCTTTATCTAAACTCGTTGTTGCTATTACTGAACTGGAAATCAAAACCAATAGTTTTTTCCTTACGACGGAAATAACAGAAAACAAAGTTTATTTTGTTGGCGAGGAGGAACGTAATGTAGCATAAAATTTCACGGTATAAATAATATCGCGTAATGGGATTTGTTTCCGTTTGAATATCATAGATTCATATGCCGCAATACATATAGTCCAAGTATCATCCAATGAATTTGTTGGCCGCGACAATAATAGTAAAAGCCATGTTTTGTGGGCGTTAAGGCATGTTTTTCGATTGGCGAAACAGGATTTTGTCGTCTGAAAATCCTGCTTTGCCATTCAACCGTATGGATATGGCGCAACAACAATTTAAGTGGAAGAAAAGCTTATCCAAAATTGTGAAACCAGAAGCTGAGCAGGGGATTGCGGCATATCATAAGCGAAGTGTATATATATATAATTTTTTTGCCTGTTTCCGGTAAATTGTCGCCATGTATTTTGAGCGCGGTTTTTATGCCAAATCCTACATAAATCCCCATAACAGACGTCCATTTCAAAAATGTTCAAAATATATGGCCTTTGAATCCTCACGTTTCTTCAATTGTTGTACCGCGTCAAAGGTCAATTTTTTAGAACGCTGGAATATTTTTAATAGGTCAAACAAAAATTCAAAAACCTCTGCAAAAAAATCATATTTTTATGCTGGTAGGCCTGGAATCAGGAACTTTCAAAAAAATATATTAATTTGTACCTATATACTGGCGGTAAGTAATTTCCAGTTTGAAGATTATGTCGGAAACAGGAGCTACAAAATTAATTCTCTACTATTGTGCAAGACAAACCAAATTCCAATTTTGCTTCTGCAGTCCGCTATTCAGGACTTTCTTTTGGGAACTTGCGGACTTGCGGCAAATCAGTTGCCTCCGGTTTAGATTAAAATCCAATCGTTCATTCCATAAGTGTATACCATTAACTTTGATTTACTCTTCTAGGCGCTTAGGAGAGGAGCTAACATTTCAAAATAATGGAATTTCAGCGCGACCTTGAATGGTCTTCATAAACCCCCGTTCATTACCATGCAGTTTCATAAAAGTGAAGGCCCTGACTGAGGTCACCAGGTTAAGGTGAATTTACTATAAAATTTCAGTTTCAAGCCTCATAATAACAGCGTTAGCTGCCATAATTGGAGCCAAAAGTTTTCAGTTCCAAAAACTGCACATTTTCTCCACATCAGCAGCAGGTGATTGCAATCCACACTTTTTTATAAATTCCTAGGTGAAAGTTGGCAAAGATTCCAGTATTTCAGAGACTCGCTTAGTAAACTCAACTATCAGCTTGCTACTGAATCAGGTTAAACTTTTATATTTACACGCCAGTAGAAGAAAGAATTTCGCTATGAACTTTGGCGAAACCTTGCAGAGTCTATGGGTCCGTCGGGGGCTTTTAAGCGTCTTTGGGGCTTAATGCGTTTCATGGAGTTGGAGACTTGTGCTTGTGCTGACTGGGCGGATCGCTGAGCAAAAAAAGAAGGCTTGAGCCACTTAACGTTAAAATGTTGAAAACAAGTAAAGTACCGAACGCTCGAGGTGTTGGGTTCAACGCCAAATTTTTATACCAAAAAAACATAGCCACGAGCCTAGCGAAAAAGTGACACTAGGATTTTAACCAACTAAAATGTTATGTCAGAAACCCGCAAAAAATTGCAAACACCAAAATTGTCAACTTTTTACAACCTCAAAACTTGAAACACTTGGAAAAAGTACAGACAGAAGGACCAACAACAACTAAAAACCTTGAGACTACCCTAGAAATATAATTCTAGAATTTAAGACCTGGGGGCGGGAAAAACATTTCAAATGTCAACAAGGGATTCGAGATAAGTTATAGGTAGGAGGGGGTGGGGTCAGTCACAAACACAGTAAACTGTGTAAAGTAAGTCTGTGGCGCCAAAATTCAAAGCTGGCGCTTTTAAAAAGTGAAAGTAAAATTGGCAAACCTTGTTTTTGCACATGGTCAAAAGAAAGCTTTTAATGCCGCACCTCTGCGGTCATTTCATAGAGCAAAATTACATGGAGCTCGTTTGCAGAATCTGCAGTTATAATAAGGATATGCCGCATTTATGACGATAGCCGCCACAAAATATACATGTATACAAAGACATGGAGATTTTGCTGCAGATTTTGGCGGGCGGGTTTCCTAACGCGTTCAAATGCATATTTCCTGATGGTTTTTGCGGTTACAATGCTTATATACACACGAAAAAGATATGGAAACCATGCATTATCCATCAGAGCAAAATGAATATGGAGAAAATGTCACTGGAAGGAAAGAAAGCTTCAAGAACCAATGTCAAGCTTTGTGGACATTTTCAATATGACGATGATAAATAATAAAAAAAGTCAAAGAACAAGACAAACCATAGAAGATATGACTATTTAGGAAGCAAATGTAGGACGGAAAATATGAATGACAAGTTAATGAATGTCAACCTTGCGCCACTGCTCTTCTTTGTTTGCCTAGTGCAATTTGGCAAATTGGCCAGCCTCCAGAATGCTGGCAGCGGAAGAAGAAGAAGATTTTGGATATTCAACATTGGTGTCTGGAATAACAGCAAATCTGCAAATATTTTTGCTCTCGCAACCTTTTAACATATGAAACGAACCCAAAAACAAAAGGTTGCGAAATCAAACAGGTGCTGCTGACTGACTGAGAGGAGGAACAATAGACATCCACAACTTTGCGAAATTTCTAGATTTGTCCCGCCGGGGGGAGAATATACAAGTGCATCGCAGGGGGTTGGGGGTACAATTTTAAATTATACACTTGTTTAGCTAAGCGTGGGCGGAGGGCGGGAAAATCAAATAAATGCCGTGGATTAGCGCGGGAAGCGGGATTGACACCCATGTAATCCCGCCAAATCCCACATCGGCTTTTTCGAAAGATTTATATTCGTTTGGCGCAAGGATGTACACATGTCTTTTTGTATTGGAATTTAGGAGATCATTCATCATAATCTGGAGCCATCGAGTAAAATTTGAACGATGGCCTTCAGGTACACTTTTCTCAACCGAACCATGGTTTTTTAAACTAGCGCGGCGCGGCGGTAATTAAGGCATTTATGTAATTTAAAACCTTGTCTAGAGCAATTTAATCCGAGTGGCACTACAACACACACTTTTTAAGAGCTCTATTTTGTAATTTCCTTGCTGATGAACATTGAGCCGTGGAGAAAGCAGAAAAGTCTTTATTATGACAAGAACACGAGCTGTTTACACGCTTACTGGGCCGTGAAATTCGTTGGAATCGATCTTGTCGCAAATGGAGATGAAGAGAGAGAGAAACAGTCGTTTGCACGGAATACAAAGTTTCTAGAGTCGTGCTAGAAAACTAGACCAACGACTCAACTATGAGCTAAACCATGTAGAAAAGCGGGTATAATTACTGAGGACAATATTGCCTGATTCTTCACACTGAAACTCAGTCAGGTACCAAGTCCTTCTGTTTAACCTTCTTTTAACGGCGCTTCCCCGAATACGTCCTTTTGCCATCAAAGTTTTTCTGGCCCTAAAAGTGTTTATTGACTAATTAACAGAGAGAAACATGGCCGTTTTATTGCCAGCGACAGGAATGAAAAAGGGCGGGAAATTAGGTGAAAGCACGAGGCGGCAATGATGAACATGATGACGCTTTAGTCTATTTTCTACGAGACCCGAATACTAATTATATGCTCCCTGATTATTAAATAGGCGCGGCAAAAAGATTGCCAAAATGAGGTAATGATAACAACTAATTTTTAATTTCCGATAGCTTCTAGAAACAACTAAACTACAAAATGAGAAGGCCACGTGGCCCAGAACAAAATTGCAAAATTTCTAGGTTAACAGCTACAAAGCAGCAACTAGTAAACTAATAGCCCTAGCGAGTAATGACGTCTACAAAAACTAATTCGGTCGAGAAAAACGAGGCTGAGATCAATCAGAATCCGTAATGAGAGCGATTCTTTATTAAAGTTATGCGAAGCGAGCTCATAAAAGTTGCGCTTGGAAGATCAAAGCTTGGGTGGGCGGGAAGGACATGAAGCCTTGTTTATTCGACTGAATTAATATGATTTGTACAAATTTGAAAAAGCTAATCCATCATGCCGAAACGTGCTAGAAAATTGCCGAGCAGCATATACAATCTCTAATGGCCGATTTAACATTAACCCTCACATGTATGTAATGTAAGTAGCGCAAAGCGCGGGAAACATAAATACATTATTCAGCAGAATAAGAGCTCTTGTGTAAGTGATGCTCATTTCGAAGTAACATTGGACCACTTTAGTCCTGATCAATTCGCCTTTTCCTCATGAAAGATTTAGTCGGACGCTTTTTGTTCCGCTAATTTTCAGCCTTCTACTTTTTGATCGAGCGCTATAAATATTATGGCGCTTCTACTGCGCGTAACGCTTCTTCCGTCTATTGAGTTCCGGAAGTCTGGAAAGCAGTTGTTTCTGCAGGTTCAAAATATTCCTCGATAGTATAGTGGTAAGTATCGCGCTTCGATGAAATTCGCCTGTCGATGACATGATTATCATTGACTCCGATATTCTTCAGCATGGCAGGCTTGAATGCAACTTCGCATACTTCTGAGCTATTATTACTTGAAGTGTGTGGCGAAACAAGTTAATAGGTTTCTTAACAGCTTTTCCTTCAAGTACCACGTGGCTTCACTTAAATCAATGTCCTCCAGTCAAACTAGGGTTTGTTAGAATTGTTCTAATGACATGTCACCAGAAACTAGGAGACGATTTGAACAAGTTTGCTTCATGTGCAAATATTTGGTGACGTCACTACAATAGTAAATATTCCACCACAAAAGCACACATACACACAATAACATTTGCTCAACACCAAAATCCAATATGTATGCAACCTTGGATGAGCAAAGTTTGCCAACCAAAGAGCGAGAAAAAGTAACGAGGTTTACGCAATACTTGTTATTCATGACTTTCCAGCCCTATAAACGTGTATCAAGCCAGCAGAAATATATGCGTCTAGAATTCTCAACTTTTGCTAGCGCCCTCTTCCTCAATATCAATATATGCTTGTTTGCCACCGAAAAAGTTTGCGACAGTAACAATGTTTCACGGATGAATATGAATTACGCCTTTTCCAACAAAGTTTCTTCTTCTCCAAGTGACGTAAATAATAGCGGCTGCAAGCAGTAGTGGCAACAAAGGACAACAAGTTCAACTTGGCGCGAAACTTTAAATTTGCCGCCATTCAAGGCTACCTTAACGAGCAGCTCGCAGGCCTCTTTGAAGTTATAGAGAATATTTTTAACACCGATTATATATTCCTTGATATCCATTTGTTAGCATACAAATAACATTTTTTTTCAAGTATATACATTCGCCAAAAAAATTGCAAAACAAGAATGTTTGCGATTCTTGTGTTACACGTGTTCAGCAAAATTGCTAAATTTTTATATTCATTCCAGGTGTATTTGAGAGCATATCTTTGAGACTGAAACCGAAACCAATGAAAATACAAGAAAAAAATCAACTCGTTTGTCCATCATTCTTGCAGCTTTCTCTTTGTTCTCGTTATAAAGAATACAGGAGAAAAAAGAGGCGAATTTCACTCGGCTGCCAAATAAAGCCAAGATAAATATGCTCTTTTGTACACCAGTTTCCCCTGATGATTGATGATTGTTCGGGTTCGCTTTAAGAACTCTGCCTGCTATTGTTTACATTATATTGAAAAGCCAACGAGTTGTTGTATACCTGTTTGCTACTAAAATCATCCCAGCAAATTATTTTCTCAAGGTCAGCCCTGATTTTTTTATCAAGCTTCTAATGAAAAACTGGGCAAATTGGCAAAAGCCCGGAATCGCTTAATGGACAAACTAAGTGGTAAAAAAGTACCAGAAAAAATTGAGCCTACACCAAAACAACCACAAAAACCCCACCGAAAACGATAGTAGCATCAAAGCAAAGTAATACAGCTTTTTGTGTTGTATACAGAAACTAGAAACCCCCTCCCCCCTCAAGTTAATGGTGAAGAAAGGCAACTGGGAAAAGAGGAAAAAGACAGTAAAACAAAAGTGAGCAAAGTTTTTACAACTCGAATGAATACATTGCTCCCAGGTGAATTGCGCTTTCACCGCGGCAGTTCAATAATAAACCTTCAGGAATACAGCGTCGTGTCTACTTCAAACCAAATTACCTAAAAGCGTCAATGGATCCGCGAGCCGCGAGGAACAAGCGCGGGCTTTCAGTTTAAAAAACCCGCTGAATTTTCTAAAGGTCGGGAAGAATTTTGCTTTTCAATGCTTTTAATTACAGGTGTGTTTTCGGTGGAAATATTGCTACGCGATTCGGTCAAAATATAGCTACATGCCAAAATTTAAAACAAAAGAGTAACTTCCGCACTGGCGAGTAATTAAAAACCATGTATCATCGCCGACAATAATTGGACACACTTGGACGATGATATATACCATAAAGCCGAAGCACATTCGCTTGCTCTAGTTTGCTTCTGGTAGTACTCTTCGGGACTAATAAATTTTCAAACAAAAGAGCATCAGAACAGGGTTTTTCTCATAGAAATTGCTACAAACTATCAAAATTTCTATATGCTCAAAAATATGTAATATATAATGTATTCCACAGGGAAACTTATATTCCGTTTTTGTTATTGCGAAATTGCGAATAAACGTCGTTATCTGCAGTGGAGTAAACAAAGTTTAAAACATATTTGTATGGACGAGGAGAAGAGTTCAAAACATATACGCAGTCTATGTAACTCACCTGGAAATTTAGTAACCAAAATTGAGCTCCGTAAGTGTACATGGGGAAAGTGGCAACTTCATTTCAGCTTGTAAAAATACATACTACACGTAGACATGGGCTAACGCTTGGGCGACGTCATAATCTCATCAAAACTCCTCCCCTAAAATTTGCACGTGCCGCTGCGGACAGGTGGCGCTGTTGGCGTTACGGCGTTTGCAAAACCTTACTTGTTCTTGTACTTACAGTGACTTCAAGGTGAGACAGGTGAACATTGAAATTAATCGATAAAATATATACTATGGCCAGGTACAAAAGCCATCATGTCAGCCATGGCGCAATTACATGTAGGAGCTTGCTCTTTTAGCCACGTGTCCATTTGTATGTGTTGCAAAGAAATATTAGGGCAAGTCAAATTTTCCAGCAATTTTCTAGCTTTCGCCTGAATCTATTTAAACTTTTAAAAATTTTATTGAGGCCAAACTTCACTGAAATATATTTAAACAATTTTTAAAATAATTACGTCTATAAACGGTGAAAGTGAACCCAGTAAAAAGTATCATTTGCCCATAAACAAAATATTCCCGCCTCAGGTCACGAAGCCATTTCAAACTAATATAAGTAAAAGATGAAAAGTGATACCTCCGAAACTTGAAGCAAAAGCTTCTTCTTCAGAGACCACAACTGTAGGCTTATATATAGATTCACCACGTTTCACGTGATGTAATTCTAATCCTAGAAAAGAAGAGCAATCTTAGAAGCAAGGACCGACTATCAAAACAAGGGCCATCCACGAGCCTATAAAATTGCTTCTCCACAATTTCCCCAAGCTTATATGAAATATCTTATTTCACGTCTCCTCAGCAAGGACCAAGTATATCTCATGTGAAGATTGAAGCATGGTCGAGATTAGCCCCAAAGTTTTTGTTTGCCACGCACATACACACACACGGTTTTTGGCTGCTTTCTTTGTTTTGCCAAAAGTGACATACATGGCGGTAAAACTTTGTGGGAAATTGTGTAACGAGAAAATGAAACCTGAGACCCTTGTACGTGGCAGTAAAGGTGAGACGAACAAACCAAAAACTAGATCAAAAAGATACTAGTTGATCCTCAGGACTAAAAACAACTTCTCATTCACTCATATAAAAACAATAGAGACAAAAGAAACGACGTACATATATTATAATGCAAGTGTTAAACGCCAAGAATAACAAGAAAAAGTTAAGAGGCCTAAAGAGCGACAAGGAAAAAGAGAAAGCATAATAATATTATATTAACCGGAAGAAAAACTCTTCTAGCCCTCAATGTTCTCAAGGCGAAAAAGGAGAGTAAATGGAAGATTGTTTTTCTTTTTGAATGTGTGATGGCGGCAAAAGTTGTGCAAATGTTTGGGCTCCAACTCAAAGTATTACATGGAAGAGGTTAAGTGCTTGTCCTCAGGGGTTCCACCTCCAACAGTTGTCAGTGGCGGGAGTCTTGGTCGTGGTGAAAGTTGCAAGTGAAAATATATTACTGGACTGAAGCGCGGCGGTGGCAACTTTCAAAACTAAATGTGATCCAGGAATTGGGTCAGAGGTCAGGCTACAGGAGTCCAAAAAAATATTCAAAGGATTTTTTGTCAAGAAAACTCTCAAGAGACCTTGTGACACAAAAAGTGAAGAATGGAGTTTGTATAAAAATTCCGCGCCTTCTGAAACCTTGTCAAGTTTATGAGTGTCCAGGGTAAAAACTGGTTACGTAGCTGCGTCTTTTCTAGATATACTTGGTTTACTCCATGTAGAAATTCTTCGGGGTTCAAAGTATATACACGAGAAATATATTCAGAAATATATACTGCAGTAGAACCAACAATAAATTTTAAAATTTACAGGTGAAAAAATACTTGGAGGAATTTTGAATTTGTGAGTTTCGAAATTTTCACTATGTAGTTGCTAATATTTTTTTGAACTTTCGCAAGCTTTACAAGTGTACAAATCTAATAAATGTTCAGAAACTTAATCAAAAATATTAAAATACTTTCACTTCTTCACGGCACGTGTTGGCTATTAAAAATGTATCGAGAAAAAATTCAAAAGTTGTAAAAACAAACAATCAATAGTTTACTTCAGACACTGACTGACAGATTGAGGCTTTGAAAATAAACCCCACCGGAAGTACCAAGAAACCCTTGTTTTAGAAGCCATAATACTGAAATTCCACCCTCATAAAAATTGCAGCCGAATATTGCACAACCAAAAATAAACCAAAGAGCCAAGTTGAGGGCGGAGCCACTGATGTAACAAGTTTCAACTTTTTATATTTTTTGCGATTCGGCCAAGACATTCATCCATTCACTGTACAAAGCGCCTTCACTCACAACCTCAAGTTCAGCTCCTGAAACGCTGCCAAAAAACTCAACTCCGAATTAGCTATAGCCAAAAAGCCAAAATCTTGACGCTGAAGCTGACGCTGACTCAACACCCAGAGTAAATGTGGGAGAAAATTGCATACACCACAGACGCTTTCGAGTCTCACTTAAGCGTCATCAAGCGTAGCATAAACACATGTTACTTCGGATACAATTCGCCAAAAAAAAACCTGCAACTAAAAATGCCATGACAGCCGCCAGACGGACCACGACAAGGTGGCAGTCAGTGACACACTTTTACCGGAACGAAAGCGAAAAACCCAAGGCCAAAACACAAGTGACAAAAATTTTGCCACCTCTCAAAACAACAGTGCAAATTGATATTGTCCTCGTACTTGAAGTCGATACTTTGCCATTTTGCCAATTTTCAATTTCGCACAACAAGAAGATGACAGTTAAACGACGTCGACTGAAAAATGTCACTTTTGATAATAACTAGTCCGGGGACACATCATTTAACTTGTCATCCAGAAGAACGCTAGAACCTGCGGCTCGTGTTTTGGATCCATGCCCGAAGCTAACATGATTTGCGATTCCGAGAAACCTAAAGTGACTACCGCAATACGGACATAATCGCATCGACTCGCAAAAAAATATTCGTGGCTAGAATTCGCAAGCGCGTGCTTCTAGAACAAGCTAGAAAATGTGCAGGTGTTTACTTGCGCCCAATAATAGGCCACACGCATCCATAAATGACACAATCATCACAATGATCGCAAAAACACAGGCCCGCGATTAAAGTTTGGGCGTGTACCAAAAAAGCTCTCATGATGGCAAAAGTCGTGTATCGTTCAGTCAGTCCGAAGTGTATGTTATTATACTTGTTATTATTTGATCGAGAAACTAAACTAATAGACGACCATGTTGTTAGACAAGGCATATAAATTTTACAAAGTATTCGACGACCAAGTCCGATAAGATATTAACAGGCAACGGCGGTGGGGAAAACAAGGAAATTGAGACGACACCCATCCGCCTTCCCGCCGCTCCTATCCTTCGTGTCTATCGTCTATCGAAAAGCTAGCAGCCAATATAATACCGTTAGCTAGCATTGGCAGCAATGCCGCAGCTGCTTCCTTGAAAAGTCGGTCGAAACACTTTTTCTGTTTCGACCGACGGAAGCGACAACTTCCAATAGGTCAAGGTTCGACCTGCTAAAACCAACGTCCAACTGCAACAAGAACCAATACCAGAGCTTCACGTCTCCATGCTAAAAGCCATTGAGTAATCACAACAAAAGTGTCAAAATTGCCGCATAAACACAATTACGTGTTGCAACCTTTGCCCATTATCGAGATAACCATCATCGAAACATAATCAGCTGCGTAGCCTCGAAAACCTGCACAATTCCATCAATTCTTCCATCGATCCATCGACCTTTAGCGAATAGCTTTCTTGTTGTGTTGGCGGGAAAACTGAAAGTAAACTGACTCACTCGTAGTAGTAGTAATGACAGATTGGTATTCGACGCATATCTAGAAAATCGTCGTTGCAAATTATGGGCAAGGCCGTACTTTAAAAAGTCGTTTCGCTTCAGCCCGCTTGAATACCATCATCATTCAACGAGAACGACGAGGCCGAGACAGCCAGACGACGGGCGGCTAGAAATTCGTAAATTTTTTTGTCCAAGTTTATTTTGGGACTAGACTCAAGTTTTTGTTGATATACAAAATAGAAGGATAGAAGAAGAAGCTATCAGCCTATAGAAATGGCTCATCAACAATTAATAGACACAAGGTCAGGTAGGAGGATTCTGAAACGTCTAAAGTAGATTTATAGGTCGAAAATATATTACTATAGAATCTGACTGTTAGAAGTTAGAATTCCAGCCCTGAATTAGTACCACATGTTTTTCAAAAGTGGCTTCAGAAATGCATGTATCTTTCAACTGAATCAGGCAGGATCAGACAGCTGCATGCAGGTTGTCTGAGGTTCTTAATATAGCGTGAAATTATTCTTAGATTTTATATAAGATTAGGCCATTTCTAGAAGCCTTGCGAATTTAAAATAGGACAAAGTTGTTACACAATTTTACATTGTCTCTCACTTGATGCTTCAAGTTGCAATTTTATTCCTAGGCTTGACTACAATATACGGTTTTGGAAAAAAGTCAAAAGTGACGTGGCAAATTGCAAAAGACGAATATTCTCAAGGGACCAAAAATGAGCTTGGTTTTTAGATATACTTGTAATATGTTACCAGAAAAAATGCTTACGAAAAACAACGTGTTGGTTTCAAAGTTTTTCCCATTTCCCACATGATTTCTACAGTATCCGGTTCTCGGATTTGATTTCAAAAAAGTTTTTTACCAGTGTTTTTTCTTTTGTTTTTATATTGGTTGAGTTTCCTTCCTACATTTTTCAGGTTCATCCTGATCATTTGATAAAATTCGCAAAATTGCAAAAACCAACACGTTTTATGCGAAACCTATAGAAGAATATATTCAACATTCGAGGCTGAATTGGGAGTGTCTCAAGCCTGACTCACTCAAGGCTGCCAAGGATATCTTTGCAAAAATGGCCGAGTCTTTGACTAATTGCAGCCCCTTTCAGTTGTAATTAGCGACAGCTTTTCAGCATTCGACTTTGTGTATTATCACTTGTGTACCATGTACGCAATGTAACCTCGGCCTCACAACTGTTCTTCTAGAATCGCTAGAATCCAACACTAGAATAAACCAAGTGGTGAAAGTTGATACAAACTGACAACTGACGCATATTTCGTTAATCAGCCAAGACTTGTTATAATAACATCTTGGCCAATGCTGTTCCTGCCTTGACTTGACCAAGGTTCTGGTGGGTTCTTCTTGTGGTGAAGCAATGACTGGAGAAAATTAGGGAGTTGGCGGAATTATCATTATAGCAATATACATAGGCAAGCCAAACGGCATTACGTCAAGAAGTATAGCTTATGACGATATAATATTGGTCGAAAACCACGATGCGAAATATTATTTCGAAGCCACCTTCGATGACGATGATTGTATGCGATAACAAAATGTTCACTTACATTAACATCAAAGTGACACGATCGAGGCGCACTCTATGCAACACTTTCTCTTCTCACAAACAAGTAAAACAAGTCCAGAACTTTAAATCCAAAAAATAGCACTTTGAATCCAAATCAAGGGACAGTATATTGAGCACAGCTCGTGAGCAATTTAAGCCAAAAAATTATACACTTCAACTCGTTCAAAGTTCAGATTGAAAGCACCAAAAATATAATCTCGTCCAGGTATCTCAACTTTTGGAAAACAACTTCAACACGTTCGACGTGGCGTTGAAAATTCTGGATTATACCAAATGTCTGATCACTGAACACAAACAACAGAACCTGCTGTTATTGTTTTTGAGAACAAAAAGAAGACAGAATGGAGACGAGAGGTATGCAGTTTCTTATTGAAACCACTTAAAGGTGTTACTAGGTAATGGCAAATGTTTTGCCACTTGACGCTCCAAGGAGAAAAGCATGCAGACTTGCTGCTCTGCTACTGTTTCTCCTGTAAACGCTCCAAGCGGACTGATGGACAGCCGCCGAATCGGAGCCGACAGAGGGGAGTGCGATGGGGAAAGCGGGCATTCCAACGACCGAAACTCCCTGTCAGACAGTATAAGCAGGCAAGCAAGCGAACAGCCAGCTTTTACAGCTTGCCCCGAAAATATACGTCGGATAAGCGAAAGAAAGCAGGCAAATATGCCCGAGCATAGTCTGAAGTCATCGAGTCACATGAAAGCAGGTGAGAAAATAAATTTTAGTGTCAAAATTCACATGATGGTTCAAATTGCAAGCAATTTTTATAAAATTACATTTTTTTGTTATTTTGAAATGTCAAAGTGTAGTTAAAAACTTGAATACAAACGTCGAAGATCAAAAGAACTGCAGCTGGAGTTTGAAAACTAGCAGCGCCATCTCTGAACGGGCGTGCGGTACTAATTCCCCGTTTGGCAGAAACTGGACTATCAATATTTATTCCAGTGCTTTCCCAGTCTAGTATTTATATATATATGCTCATCAGTTTGATGCCTTTATTATGGGCAACAAAATCTATGTGACATCAAAGGGTACCTGACCCAAAAATATTGTACTTTTCGAGTGTCAAAACAAGGTCATGAATGACCGCTAAAACAAAGGGGCTCTTTCTGTCAACTGGATGGAGCTTTGAGGTTACTCATCATAATATCCCGTTGGATTCACTAGAACGAGAAAAGTCACGTGTATTTAAACCTCTTGGAAGGTATTGGTTAATCCTCGTGGTCGAAAATCACTCAGTCTTATCAATGAAAACAAGGACGACGTTGGAAGAACGTTCCAGGCTTCAGCAGAATCTTGAGCAATTAGTCATACAGTCAGTTCGTCAAAGTCAACAAGTTTGGACCAGCTATCAACCAGTCCCAGTCAACAAGGAGTGAAAGTTAGCATTAGGAAAGATTTCAACTGAACTAACTATAAGTGATATTCAATTAAGCATCAGAATCTAATTCAACACTAAACAACATGGCTAACCAACTGGGCTTCCGTCCAAACTTCATAACCGGCTTGAAGTCGAGAATGAACCAACTAGCCTCCTACTTTACCGAAGAACTTGAAAAGGAGCTAGCAAAACCCAACGCTGCAGTAGAAGAGTACAAGCGAGAATGCCAGAGTCTTCAGTTTCGAGTAAAGAACCTGGAACAGAAAATTGAAGATCAGGAGCAAACTATCAAGACTCAAAACATTCTGATTTCACAAATCAAAGATTCGCTGACCAAGGTTGGCAAGCGTGTGACCCGGAAACCAGCTAAACGTAGAACCAGAGCCAAACCGACAAATGTAACAGCAGCCGTAACCAGTCCTTTCAAAAACGTGGGTGCAGGGCAGCAAACGTTGGATTTTGCCGCCGGAAAGAGTCTATTTGGAACGAAAAGAAGTTCAGATCAATCTGCTGCTCCTGATGTTAAATACATCAAGACCGAGCCAGGAACTTCAGCGCCAGATGAGTCGAAACCGGCGGCGTCAGCGTCTGGTGCAGCTGCAACCAATGGTTTCAAGATGCCAGGTAAAGACTGAAAACTTTCAGAGTTCTTCTAGTCATTGTTGAATGACCATAAAAACTGATGATTTTGACCGTCTGCTATTCCAGGTAAAAGCCAACCGGAAGCTGCTAAAGCTAGACGAAAGTGCTGGACCTGGGGAGAGAAATTTGATGTAAGGATCTGAAAAACTTAAAGCTAATCAACCAGAATCATGTATGTAGTAGCATTCAAGTTCGACGCTGGTGTATTTGCAGGCTATTGAAGCGATCCAAAAACGAGTTAACAACAAATTCCATGAAGCTGCCGCCATTGCATGTGTACGTACACTTCCAGAGTTTCGAGGCGTAGGAGAAAAGATACTTCGAAGCTGGTGGGACGACAGGGAGAAAATTCGGAGTTTTGTGGAGAAGAATCCACAAGCTCGGAACAAGAAAGCCTTCAGGAAGCCGGCAACTGGTGCTACTGCTACTGTTACTGCAGCCAATGCTTCAGCTACTGCCGATCTGTCAGGTTTCGATGCAGCCGGTGATTCTATGATTGCGGACATCGATTTGATCGAGCTTGGATCACAGTAGTAGCAATTACTTTACGTTTTTTCTGACCAGAGTAAAAACACCAGTGTTTTAAATTCAAGAATATCTGCTTTTTGGAAATTTCATGCTCAACTACTGTGAATGTTGTATGTATCAACAGCTGTAAATATATCTAATGAATTCTCTATTGACAATTGATGATTTTCAAGTAAATATTTTGTTTTTGTTTACATTCTGTTTTTCGCGCCAGTTGGTTCAAATTGGCTGATGAAAATCGGCAGGATTTGCGCGGGCATTCCTTGTGGACGAGTCAGTCAACAGCAAGAAACAGCGGTAACACATAGCCGAAGGTTGCGTGTTCAGACAGGAAAAAGTATTTTCAGGAACTTCGAATAATCTAAAGGTTTAGGTTTAAAGAACATTTAAAGTTATCTTCAGATCAATCAGACATCAGTCTGAAATTACCGAACATTCATAACATTGTGCTACATTCTTGACATTCAATCATTATAAGCTTTCGAGCAGTTACAACAACCAAGTTCCTAAGACAATTTTGAAGTTACTTGGAACAGATTCAGAATGGCGTTTAATAGTCCTAGTAGTTCTGGAAGCTCATCAGCTTTTATGCCCTCTCTAACGTCAGCAATGGCGCAATTCGCCCAGGAACTGGAAAAAGAGTTCAGAAAGTCGAGCAGTGTTGTAGAAGGACTGAAACGGCAGTGCCAAAGCCTGCAGGCCCAAGTATCAACTATGGGGCAGAAAATCCACTACCTTGAAAACACCATCGAAGCTCAGAACGTTCGGATCGCCAAAATGGAAGATTTCCAAATGAAACCTGTTTCGAAACGAGCTAGAGTCCGGAGCCGCAGCCGCAGTAAAGAAACTGCCCGTTCCAAAAACTGGCGAGAACTGATGAACGCAGCTAATGCCGGAAGAAACCCGTTAACTGGACTTAAAAGATCCGTAGGTTCAGTAGATCTGGATAACCCTGATGCTCGTGGCCAGTCTAAGACATTCTTGAATCCAATGGTATCGTCGCTCAAACCGATGATGTCTGGTTCAACTGGAAGCGGAATGAATGTTTCTAACAAGGTCGCTGTTACTGTTGAGTCCAAGTCTACCGCTGGAGTTTCAATGGCTACAAATCACGGACCGAATAAATCAGGTAAATGCTGCTAACTAGGACATGCACAGTAGTTGTAGCTCTCATTCATGTCTGCTTGCAAATTAATGAACTTCTTCTACTTTCAGTTGACGACATGGGCCCAGAAGCTGCCAAACGAATGTGCTTTACTTTAAACACGAAATTTTATGTAAGTTAACTAGCCAAAGTTTTAAAGAGAAAGCTAAACATATTTTTGACGTATTTGCATTGATCCCTGCTGTTTTTGACAGGCCATTGAAGAAATCAAACGAAAAATTCACTTGAACTTGAAGGAAGACATAGCCATCAGACAAGTTGCTTTAAATCATGACAATGTGGGGGTGAAGACGCTGGAGAGATGGTGGGCAGACCGAGAAAAAATTCGGCGTAACTGGATAGAAAACCCGGATGCTCGGAACAAGAAGGCATTGAGAAAGTCGAACGCTACTGCTACCGATCTTTCAGATTCTGAGGATGACTCTTGGTTGTTCGACATCAAAGATGATTCCCCATGAGTTGGGACACTTTCGCAGTAATTTACTACAGATACAATTCCGTTTGAAAGCTTAGCACTCTTTAGCCTTGAGACCAGATGCTTGCTTCCTCCTTTTCCAATTTTCAAGTTAACCATTAGATGCAATATTAGACGGTAGACGGCATCTCAGACTTTGAAGATGATTTTCAATTCACTGAGGTTAATGAAATGTTAGACGTTACATGCAGTTCTTTTTTATCCAAAATCTTGTAGATTCATTCAGCCTGTGTGTTTCAAGAACTCCAACGCTTAAGCTAACGATTCGATGCAATGTTCTTTGATGACTAGAAAATCCATAATCTACTGACTAGCATGTGCCACATCTAGTTAATTAGGAGTATTTAGTGATTCTGATCCAAATGCATGTATGTAATAGAGCTTTCGATTGGTAAAATTCAGCAAATAGGATAGATGTTCACCACAAACATTGTTACTATATATATATATATATCTGACAGGATTTCGAATGTCTTTTGATCATTAGTTACGCGATAGATGGATGTGCCCAGGCCTACTTTCTGGGCGAGTTGAATTTCTATTTTCAATAACATTTTGTACCATTTTTCCTAACGTCTCCGATGCTGCTTTGAATGACTCATTTATAACGCATTCAAAAGTGTCGAAAGCCAGGAAGTTGTAGTAATATGTACGGTAACGTCACCAGACTGCGGCGGCAAATGCAAAAACCAAATCTTAAATTCGTGGTTGGAATTTTTTTCCGAAGGTTGCACGGTGGTAATAGGGAGAAACGCTATCAGTTTGAGCTTCTGGGTGGTCAATCCTCATTTCGGCAGTTTTACTTGCAAGATTACTTGGTACTTACCAGTATCAACTTCCAACCATGACACAGCAGAAGCATCCGCTTCTCTTCAATTTCAGTTACATTTTCAGTTCAGTTTTTCAGTGTCAAGTGTGAAAGCAAAGTTTGATTAGTTAATTCGATTTCGAACCAGATCGCGAAAATGGATCAAGATCAGAAACCAAATATGTTACCAAACGGCAAATCTGGTCCCCGACCAGAAAAATCCGAACGCCTTCGTAAAATTACCCAGCTCGGTACAGACTTTGTCAACTTGTTGATACAAGAAGTCAGCAACGAGTTGGACAAGAACCGCAAGACCCAGTCCGACTTCAAATCCTGGTGTCACCAAAGGTGCGAGAATGTACACGGCAGAGTTAAAGAACTTGAAGGGACCGTCAAAGAATTACAGAAGCAAGTCGCTGTCAAGGATGACGTCATCAAATCATTAGAAGCCAAGTTTGATCAACTTAAAGAAGACCAAGTCAAAGCTACAGCAGCCCCAAGACCTTCAAGCACTCAGACCAAATCGACTTACACCACCAACCTAGAACCTAGCAAAGAAGAAAAGTTGGACAGACTCCATTCTGGATATCAGCATCCCCAGAACCAAGCGGCTAGAACCAGTGGTCCAGTCAAGAACCCGAACAAGTCAGTGAATCTGTTACCGGTCCCAGCACTTCATCCCATGGCTGACACCAACTTGAGAGGAGATCAAAGACCATCACTCGAAGCCTTGTTGAACAAGATGCCTCCGATTCCAGACCGCTACCGAACGTCATGGGACGTTAGAACCGAAACCGCTGCTGCAACAAGCCAGAGTCCGAATAGATCTTTGGAGGAGAATCGCAAGAGAAAAGCTTCTGATGGAGGTAATCTTCAGATTTCATTTATTTGTCCAGCACCAGCATTAGGTTTGATTCAGGCTACTAATGACTTTCTTGTATTGTTCAGGTTACAGTGATCGTGATCTTTTGTATCCGGAACCTAAACGAAAGCGTCCAACTTTTGGTCAGAAAGAAGAGGTACTACTTTAATATCATTCATTTTCATAGATGTTTCCGATCGATATTCATGAAACTAATAGCAGTCTGATCCCCAACAGATGATCAACTGCATGCAAGCCAAGATCGCCGCAGGTCACTCTGAAGGAATCGCACTGATGTCCATCTTCAATGATCCCAAGTTCAAAGATTGGGGAGAGAAAACCATACAAGGAGTTTGGTTGCAACGAGATGAAATTCTTGAAATTATGAAGACCAAGCCGCATCTAAAGGATAAGAAGAATATCAAGCGCATCAGTGAAGCTGCAGGCAGAAGTGAGTCTGAAGACGACGGTGGGCTTCAACTACCGATGCCATCGTACACTCCATGGCTGAATGACTATTTCCAGTATTTTAACAGCCAAAAGTGATTGTAATGTGTTGAGATTCTGATAGCATAAGAAGATTGTTTGTAATGACTCATGTCGCCGTCTGATGACAAGATCTCATTGGGTTCCAGTTGCTAATTTTGCTGTTTCAGCTATTTTTGTACCGTCACCTTTTATGACAGTACTGCCAGCTATAGTTAATAGTTTTATAGATTCTTGTTTGATACTTACTACAACTTGTGACCAAGGAATTCTAGCTTTATACACAGTTCAGAATACCGATGACTAATAGTCTTTTCGATACTTTAGCTTCATATAGCTCCTGCTCAGTCGTTACTGTCTAGATCTTTTTGACATGATTCATTTGTTTGTATTCATATTCAACGTATTATGTCCTTGCTATTGATGCTATTTACCGACTTTGTTCACATATACAGTTACACGTATGTTCTTTTTCAGATCTCACATCGTAGGTCATGTTCAAGCCAGTTTCTTTCTAGTTTCCAGGCAAAGTTACACGTAGATTACTCCAGTTGACTCATTGCTCAACGAGATACCCATTTAGCTCTTTCTAATCACACACAAAAGCTAATTGCTTTTGATATTGAGTGAAAGTCGTCTAGCAGATGAGTTGTCATCCATCCTTCTTCATCAAACGCGACCTTGAATCTGACATTCGAACAATTAACTTTTGTTCAACCTATTGATATACAAAAAGTAAAAGACTTTGTTTAGTAAAAGGCTGTCTGTATTTGTTTTAATTGTGGTTCTTGTCTAGTGGACCAGACATTGTTTAGCATCGATATAAATCACAAAACCGCAATTAGTTTAGCAGACCACCATGAAAGTTACGCTTTAGCTGATTGTATCTAACTTTAGCCCGTGGTCCGTTTACGGCGTCCAAACGTAGCTTCAAAAGTTACTGTCAAATTACACTCTACGCGGACCATCCATTGCGGTTGGAGAGCTTGTGGTGGCTTGGTGTAACGTTTTCCGAACGATCCGACTTGTTGCTATGCTGTAGCGTGTGTTGAGTTGAATTTTATGGCTGCTCCAGTGGAATCTACGTGTATTTAAAGGCAGGAGAAGAGCGAGCGGAGGAAAAGCCGTATGTACAGTGCAGTGGGAGAAGTTGGAGCGGCAGTGTCGAGCGGGATTCAGTGTGGCACGTGTGCATCATAATTGCTGTGGTTTCAAGTGCGAGAAACGAATTGTTATTGGTTTTCCTGATTGGTAATTATAAATTTTCTTGATATTTTGAAAGATTTTATGAAATTTTGACGTGAATTTGGTTCGTTTTAAGCTGGTAAAGTTAGTGTTGAAAGCTTTCGTGGGTGGTTTGGTGGAGGCATGGATTTATTCGCCGGTTCTCATTTTGAATATTCTTAACATGAGATAGCCAAACAACTTCAAAACGGTTTTCTGGTGGTTAACACTGTTGTCAGTTAGCAAATGAGTTTGAAAACTATTTTTTGGGGTTCAATTGACGTATACTTTTGAAATTTAAGCCAAGATTCTGAAATATTTATGAAATTTTCCAGGTTTGGAGTTTGGGTTGACTGAAGCCGCATTCTTGTTTTCGTCGACCAGTGGAGCAGCCAATAGCTTCAAGCGTCCTGCATTCCTAGGGTGTTGATACGCAGTAGGAGGACAAAGGATCTGGAAGTTGCGGAATTCGTCGTAGACCATTGGTAAGTGCTTCAGTTAAGTTCAGTTTGGTTAACTCATGGTTAAAATAGCTGTGTGGGACAAGTAATGTGATGGTAATCACAACATGATGAATTTTAAAACTGGGACTTGGCTTGCAGCGTAATCTGAAAGCTGTTAAAGTGTCGGAAACAGATTTTATTTGTATTTTGAATTTGATTGAAAGTAGAGCAAGGATGCTTTCTGTAGCGTTTTGTTTGAGGGTTGAACAGAAAAATGTTCCAAAAAGTATGGTAGAGTAGAATGCATGTAACTAGCGTGTAACAATTGAGTAACTTTGGCTTGTTCGTATGCTTCCAGGTACTACTATTACAAGATGATGAACGCCTCGAGCTTCATTACTAAAAGTAACAGGGTAGCATTTTCTCGTTCCGAAAACGAGGAAAACCGAAGACATGTTACCCATTACGAAGAAGAGAGGCGAAGGAGGGTGGAGGGCCCTTTCTTCACAGAAGTCGTTCAGTCGTTCGAGAGAAGCCAGCAGCTAATTAACCAGAAGCTCGACTATCAAAGTAAGACGCTGGATGCAACTCTTAAAAGCCTGGCCACACTTCCGCAAACTATAAAAACCGAGGTTCTGAATTCGACCGAGTTCAAGAAAATCCAGTCAAGAAGTTTGCGGAACGACGACGAAGTGCACAAGGTGAAGAAGAGAATAAAGTTTCTAGAGGCCAGTATCGCCGAGATGGTCGAGTATGGAGCGGCAAGACATCATGAAAGAAGGAGCAGCACCCACTCTCATCATAAAAGTAGCAGGGATGGGCGGTCAAGTGCTACATCGTCCAGTGCACAACGAAGTCGTTCGGAGGGTCAAAGGGACAAGAAATCGAAGAGCAAAGAGCTGCATGGTAGCAGAGATAGATCTTCCGAAGGACGCAAAATAGACAGGAGCAGAAACAAGTCTTCTGAAGGACAGAACTTCCAAAGTACCAGAAACGTGAATTCGAGAGGGCGGGCAGGGCTAAGTATCAATGAAAGATCTACTTCGCGGGCAGAACCAAGTGGCAGGCGGGACTATGAGCCTCAACCGGGTCCGAGTGGTGTTGTTACCGCTCGTTTCACGCGCGATGGCAGAACTGTGCATCGGCGGCAAGATCTAGACCAAGTGGACAGCGATGATGATCGTTTCTCGACTACTCGTGACTGGCACACTAGAAGAGCTCGTGGCCCAGGTGATCCACCACTCCGAAAAGGTAACAAGTAGTGCCGTTCACTCGACTTACATGTAAATATCAAATTAATCAGGCAGTAACAACGAGGTATTTCATATCACAGGAAAAACCGCTACTGGAAAAGCTGTGAAGAAGGGTCCAATTAACCGTATTCGGGAGAAGTCGGTGGGCAAGAAAAGAAAAACTTTCTTGTACGGTACCAGGGAAAAGGTGAGTCGTTTATGATCTGCAACGGCAACAACTGAATTTAACTTCTGATTTCTAATTGAAACGCGTTTGCTTTGACTTGCAGGCTATCAACGAGATCGAAAGACTCATGAAAAGTGGCATCGATTCAGACGAAGCCATTTTCAGGATCACGAAGGACAAGGGGAAGACCAAGCTTTTCGAAGATGCTGAAGAGTCTCATTTGAAAATCTGGTATGCGGCTAGAAAAGATATTAGGGAGAAGATACGCCTAAGCCCAAGAATTCGCAACTTGCGTGCCTGCAAAGGATTGTAAGCTATTTGACTTCAGTTCATTTCAGGTACTTTAGAAAGGACGAATGAGATCAATAATCGTAGTAGTCTTTAGATGAGCTGATGACATATGCAACTGAGGCTATTTTCAGAGCTCTGTTAGAAAATATTGTTAAAAATATTGTTAGGAATATTTTATTTGGAAACTACTCTGCAGTTCTAAGGAAGGCTCTTTATTGTATCTTACATAAAGATAATCTAAACCAATGTACAAAAAGTAACAGTAATCATCACATAGTGTTCCTTACTTTTACGAAAGTACAGCATCTAGTTTTTGTAATTGTTGATAATATTCGAGATTACTTTACGCGAGATACTATACACATAGATTCTTTTTAGTACTTTTGGACTGCAGCTGTAGGCTCATTGTAAGTTCCTAGAATACCCATCGATAGTGCTAAATTGAAGTTTGGAATGTATGCAACGCCAAAGAAAGTAGCGTAGTTCAATGAAAGCTAGCGTTTTTAGTTCAGGCAAACAATTCTTATTGTTGAATATTTTCCTTGAAGTAGTTTTTGTTTCGAACGCTTTATATAAGCTGACCAAAAGTTTATCCAATACTGTATTCCGTAATTTAAGGAAAGTTTACATACATACTGTCTGTATTTCGCTCAAAGCATTACACATTAAACATTGTTTCCCTCAATGCAACTTTTTGGATCAACATTGATAAGACATCCCTCACACGACAAAAGCCGAGCGTCAAAGAGCGCCCCGTTCAGTTAAATTGTTCAACCTTAAGATCATTAGGTCCCTGTTTCCCCCTCTCAAATGCAATTCTTTAACAAGGAGTCTCCCTCAAGCTGTGGTTGAATCGGCTGCCTGTTTGTGCTTTAAGCGTTAATACGGAATAATTTCCTGGAATACGAAGTTCAGACAGCTTGTATTTGTGTAACGATCATTCTTTTGACGAGGCTCGAAGCAGAAGGACGCTTTCTGTCTCGACCTAGCAGCCAATATCAATCAATCTTGATTCAGCTCCTAGCAATTAGCAATTGAGGATAATCCGTAACGATTTGAAAACCTGGTTCCGATTCCTAAAAGGCCTTCTTATTTACTAACAAGTGAGTTAAATTCTAATATCTTCAACTTCAGGCCGTTACGTGCCTTCTGGCAATTCTAATTTTTGAACCTCTTGGTTTTGCAGTATCCTCGAGAATTAACTCAAAATGGCGCCAGTTAGACGTTCTCCAGGTCAATTTGAGCCATCAGAATCTGCCAAGAGTACGTCGCCAAGTGGAATGCTGCCTCCACCAGAGGTTAACCCACGTCTGGAGCTTCTTGGCGCTGGAACCTCTCAGTCTCGGGACTCTGCCGAAACCGCTACTCATGACAAGACCGTTGAGAATCCCGTGGAACCAGATCAGCCAGAGTGGGCGAAAATACTACCGGGGCGTGTGTGCGAAAGAATCAACCCGGAGATCAAAGGAGTTAGGAAGCAGATGAAGGCAATGGCGAAGCAGTTACAAGACATATCTGGGCATCTGGAGAAAATATCTGAAGAAGAGAGCCGATCTAGGAAGAAGATCAAGAGGGGCAAGCGTAGCATCCGATGCTTGCAGAATGAAGTTTTCGCCCTCAAGTCTACAATTCATCAGATTACTACACCGATGGAGTCGCAAGTCGAGAATGGTCAGCAAGAAGAAGCAGTGGATGTTGCTCAGAGCGAGAACGACGAAGAGGAGTACCTAACCGCAGCTTCTGATGAGGACCACCAAGAGACTGAAGGTGATGGGCGGATGGAAGACTTGTCGTCGGAGACTGGTTCAACTACTGGAGCTACTGCTACACCACGAACTTCATCGTCAAGAGGTATTTCTTCACGACTCAGACCTACAAGAACTGCTTCAGCAGCTGCAGCAAAAGCTATGAAAGACGGTAAGTTGGTCCGGATATTTTGAAAACACCTCAAACGTGCTTAAAGCAATTGATGTATTCTAATATACTTTTGTCTTTCTTCAGCAGCAGCGAAGCTTAGTCAAGCAAGAAGGACCTTCACACCAGCATTCCGGGCAAAGGTAAATACCAGTCTATGCTTTCGTCTTGAGACTTGCCATCTAGAGAACGAGACAAATATTCTAAATATGGCTTTGTTTGTAGGTTGTCAAGAAAGTATGTAATCTGATGAAAAGAACCAATCTGACCATGTCTGAAGCTGTCACTGTGGCTATAAAGAAGGACAAGTATGCCAAAATCGGTAGATCTAATCTGATGCGATGGATCAAGCAGAAACAGCTTCCACAGCGGGTACCAAGGATGGACTAGTGGACATCGTCGACAGACGCCGAACAGACAAACAGAATCATCAGACGACTGGAAGTACGTACCTATCAATAGAATTTAGTTAGTGCTCAGACTCTAATGAAAGTCGTTTCATTACGTTTCCAGTGTTGTTCTAGAAGAGTAGATATCAAAATGTTCTAGAATCAAATAGTACCGTAAGGGTTTCAAGCCAATCAAGAAATTCTAAAGTTGACGTTATACACACTGTTAGACTTTTAGTCTGTCGTTTAGCTAAACATTTCTACCGATTTTTAGTTATGGAAGCGTTTAGTCACTTTTCTTTTTATGTACTTCGATTCAAGTTCAGTTCAGTTTTCATTAAAATCAATCGCTGAGTTAATTTCGAGTGAGATACGCGTTCGTTTTAGAATATTTCATCCAATTAATTGCTGCTAGAATAATATCTCAAGTAGGGAACATGATTAGACAGGAAAATTTTCCATAACTGTCAGTTTCATGAAGTTTAACGGTTGCTCGATTTCGTATTCCGTTCGGGTATCTCCAAGCCCCCGGCCAGCAGACCCCTCGCCTTCGAAGTTACATGCAGTTACATCGCCCGAGCTGTATGCTTCAGCAGTATCGCTTCCAAATTCAAGGGGGTTGAGCAAGAGCCGCAACGAGCATTGCTCATAAGATCCAAATTACCACAGGCTTAGCGTCTCCCCTTTTCGAAGACACGTTGCTGTAACCAATTTGATCATTCGCTGGGAGCCCACAAACGACGTTCAGTCGTTCATTTGGGTTTTGGATTCCAAGCATGACGGTAGCATTTTGTCCAGCTCTCTAATTCTTGTTTGTTTGTTGTTAGCTTCAAGCATCATTAATTATTTCCAGTTTAACTGGTAGTTGAATTGTTGAAATTTCCACTGGAAATCTAGAAATAGCTGCAAGCGTAGTGAGAATTTGGGTCAACCTGGTAGTTTTTTTGTTGTAGCTGCGCGTCTATTTGTCCGGTAAGTAAGTTACCTTCAAATTACGTACTGATATAATACATATAATCGTAATTAGCTGGCAAAACAAGTAATTTCTTATTTATTATAACATTTGCAGTATTGTTCATCAAAGGCAAGATCCCAAGATGCGTCGAAAAGGTGAGGACAATAACGAGCCCAAGGGACCACTTTCGTCTGAATCCAAGTCTGAAGAAAACATGACGGACCCAACTGGACAGGCTGGTAGAGCTGAAAATCGGTCTGGAGAATCGCCTAGTGGTACTGAAACTACCAACGCTGCTGACAGACCTGTAACAGTAAACGACTTGAACCAGCTCGCTACCAAGATGACCCAAGTCATGCACGCTGAAGTGAAGGACGTGAAGCGCGAACTTCGCAAGACCACTAATGCAGTAAGCAATCTTACTGCCTCACAAAACGAGGTCAATGAGTTAAAGGCGCAAGTGGAGGAGAATAAGAAGGATATCGACGGAAACAAGAAGGGTATCGACGAAAACAAGAAGGATATCGATGAGAATAAGCAGAGGATCCAGGAACTCGAGAAACTGCTTAAAAAGAAGGCCAACCAGGGCACCGGAGATGAACTACCCGAAGTGGATGACCAGCCCGTTGTTAATGGTAATGCCAACGTGGAAGCCAATAGCGACGTCGAAGCGGACGACGTTGGAGACGTCCCTGGTGAAGAAGAGCACACAGGGCCACAGCCACCAGTTCAAGTTCCGCAGGATCCAATTCCTGCCGGAGTCCCGCCACCAGCTGATCCTGAGAGTGAACCTGCTACAGATGAACCGAAAGCAAAACGCCAACGACGGGCTGCAGCAAGGGACTCGAGCGTGAAGACTAAACAAGGTAAACCATATCCGTTAGATCAGAATACAGCCGAATATACCATCTTATATTCCACAAATCTACAAACTTACTAACACAACCTTTGACTTTTCAACAGTGATTCAGCAAGGTCGTCGTAAATTCACTGATGCATTTCGTGAACAGGTACGCGACACTTTTGGCTATTTCAGCCGATATTTCACAAGGATGTGTTGTGCTGCCATAATTTGACCATGCCTTCTTTTGAATTTTCAGGCTACAAGAAGAGTTCAAAAGTTTATGGCCGAGAACAAGTCTCTCCAAGCAGCCGTCACTGCAACGCTTGAGAAATATCAAGTAAAAGACATTGGAAGATCTAATCTGATGCGCTGGGTCAAAACCGAGGCAAGTAACAAACCGGGCGGTGAACTGGCGAGTAAGTAGTTCATTTTTCGTGCTAGAATTACCAGTCATTTCAGTGGCTATATCCTTCCAAGTTTCCCTAATCCGTGTAAATGGTCTTTTCAGAGTTGTTGGCAGCTAACAGTTTGAATCAGAAGAAAAAGTAGTGCTCTCCGCAATCGTTGCTGAATCCCCGAACGCTACCAAGAAGACGATATTCGATGTCTTCGTCCCATGTATTTTCTTCGCCTTCTTGTTAGATTCTTCAAGTAATTTCGAGGATCCTTCCACACGATTTATATTAGAGAAGGTTTGATGTTTTGTAGATTTAATTATCTAAAGTAGAGCTAGAGCGGAGGGCTGACTGACTGACTGAGATGAGATTTAGACATCCAGCGTAGAGTACAAAGTAGGATATCAGATTCAGTTATATATATTCCTCGTTAGATGAGTCCCAGTTTGCTTTACCGTTAAAAGGATCCAGGTTTCAAACTTAGGCTAAAATCAGGCTAACTTTTGTACTATTTCTCCTTAGGAATAGCATAGTACTTTTTATGATCTCGCTGTCAAACGGATCTAAAACCCTTATACTTTTTCTTGATACTGATCTACCGATTGATGGATGTAATACTCGCTTCGCTATGAAACAGAATATAGGTCTAGAACTGTGTTTTCAGAATCGTTCCATGTGTTATGCAATGTTTACCTTCCCACATAACCATTTAGCGTGAGCTCGCAGCGACCTCTAGTAAGTATCGAGCCGTTCGTTTCGTTAGTAGTTCATCTCTTCGTTAAATCTTTGGCTCGTTGCCACCCACCCACACATACCTTTCGACAAACTGACTAACAGAGATCCTCCTGCAAAGATGCGAGTATAAGTTTGTGAGTTCAGTTTCAATGGGGAAGAGCTACAGATCACAAGAGTTCTGAACAAGATCATATCGGTGGCTCGATTCTGAGCTTTCGTTGTGTGTGTATATTTATACATGTTTTGAGCCAAAGTTTCGTGTGATTCTGTGAGGAAATACGCAAGTTGGTGTGAATTAGATTTCGTTAGAGTCTCTTCTTCAGTTCCTTTGGTTCGTATAAGGAAATTGTCAAAGGAAAGAGTTGAGTTTTTGGTGTGAGTTTTCTTCTTCTCCTGGATTTCCTATAAAGCAAAGCTTCAACATGGATTCTGGCCCAGTCTCGTGTAACTTTGTGGGAACGTCCAAAATGAATAAGGTCAAGAGAACCATCCAAGATGCCCGTGAAATCAGAAATCCTGAACTGGATTTGATTGAACGGGGCATCCAAGCCTTTGAAGAGCTGCCGGGGATTTGTAAGTTATAATATTTCTCAAGTCAAGGCTTGATCATGAATCGAGAGTTTGAACGGTTTGTTTACATTCGGTTCTAGCAGTAATTTAGCAAGGCTTCGGCCAATAGTTCAATCGCTGGCTACAAGTTCTGATGAGTTTTTTGGCTTAACGCCCACAGTTAAAAGATGTCTTGAAGAGATTGTGTTTGTGTAGGAGAACATGTAAGAGAAATTGGCAGCGTCCAAAAACGAGGTACCAACGGCAACGACGGCAGTTTCCGATACGCCCTTGCATGCACTTCCATAAATGGAAGTTGCAAAGAGGTCAGTGGAAGCGCCAATGCATTTTGAATGTTGCTGAAATGTTTCAAGCTCGTAAAGCAAAGAATGAACAAGAACGAAATGTTTGGAATCGACAAAATGAATCAGCTGATTGATATAAAAGTAATCGTAGTGAATGTAAACAAACAAACTCTTCTCTGTTTATAATTGATGGTTAATTGATGGGCAGACGAGATTTCAGTGTTTATAAATGTTCAATGTTGCTTTATTTACAGTTCAAATGGAATTCATCACCCGGCTTTCCCTATCGCACAACAAGATTAGACGTGAGTTAATATTTGATTGTGAAAATACTACTTTGTTTACAAACAAACAAAGTCTCGTTTGACAGTTAGTTTAGAAAATGAGTGGATCAAAGTGAGAGTGTCAACAATGGTACATAACTGACTTGGTTTCTTTACAATTTCAGATGTTCCAGCCAGTATTGCTACACTTGTCAACTTGGAAATCTTGACATTGTTCAACAACCAAATTGAAGAACTTCCACAGGCCATTTCGCAGTTGCCAAAGTTGAGGATTCTCAATGTTGGGTAACTATTGATACCAAATCAGCCTGTTTATGGCCAAAACGGTGGAAATTGGCTTTAAAACTACAATGTATGTTATTGTTGCAGAATGAACCATTTGAGAAGTCTTGGACGTGGATTCGGAGCTTGTCCTTCACTCGAAATCCTTGATGTCACCGACAACAAGCTTGCAGAAGACGGTCTGCCCAGTAACTTCTACATGATGAGTATGTTCAGCCGTTGTTGTAGAACTTGACCTGAAAGTGGGATCTCTATGAATGCAGAATTTTGATTCTAGTTACTCTACGAGCCTTGTATCTTGGCGACAACTACTTGGAGAACATCAGCCCGGAAATTGGACGCATGCGGAACTTGCAAGTGGTGAGTTTCTTCAACTAGGAACTAGCAATACAGGGCAGTTCTTCATTACCAATTTCCAAGTTAGAAGCTCTAATGGACGCTATTTCCTATTTCCAGCTGGTTCTTCGTGACAACCGCTTGACATTCATTCCGAGGGAAATCGGCAATCTGACACGTTTGAGGGAACTTCATATTCAAGGCAATGTTATTCAATGGTTGCCTCCAGAAATCGGTAAGCCATCATGCTTCTGAACATTGAAAGATATGGAGCTGAAAACGAGTAAAGCTAATTTAACTTCGTGATTTTAATAATTTAGCCTATTTGGAACTCGGTGGAAGCCGGAGCGTTATTCGCTTGGAAAAGGAAACTCTTGCACCGCCACTGAAAGATCAATGGGATCTCGGACCTCATCATTTACTCGACTACGTTAAGACAGATACGTACAAATCGTAAGTTGTTAGTTGTTCAAATTGATTAATAATTTATTCTTTTTGCAATATCAAAAATAGTGTTTTCAGGTACAGTCTTGATATTGATACTCAGGTACTTGTTTCCTTTCAGGTTGTACGTTAACGCTAATCGCGCTCGACGATGAATCAGCATTGATGCAGTGCCTAGGACTTGGACGGCTATTGCCCAAGTATCCGCTAAAACTTCCGTGCCTTGTTAAAACTTAACTTTGATGTAATTGAGATTTTGACAGTATTACTAACTTATTCATAGCCTTCAGTCGAAAACCTTTGCCTACTGTTCGCAATTGTGCCATACCAAACCGAAGAATAAATAATAAAAATAGTAACAAGAGATCAGTCTTCAATCGGTCGGAGAGCGTCCCGTTCCTTGTGATTCCACGACTCGCATTAGTTAGTGGATTCCTGTAAGAGAATAAGACAATTAAAAATGACACTCAAGATTTTATCATTATTATAGTCATCAAGTTCGAATAGCAACTTCGACATATTAAACGCTGTTATACAAAGATATAGGTAAGTCTGAACAAGAACTGCCGTCACTTTATACTTTAGTACGAACATCAAAAGCACTAGCTAGTACTGAAAAACTTCGCGATATAAGTCTTTTTAACAGCCCACAACTTAATGGTTTTGATTGCTCCTAGTAATCTCAGTCACATCATACTTCCGTATTCACCGCATGCCCCTCACCACCGCTGACATTCGTTCAAAATAGATCTTCATTATCGAATCTTCAATAAGCAGAAGCAAAATTATAATTACCTGTAATTATAATAATTACAGGATTCGTGCTTTATCTCACTTGACAAAAGCGCCCTACCGAAGGTTCGAGGGGTGCTGTGGGAAACTAAGGCTGGAATAGGGAATAAGGAAAAGCGGCAAATTAAAGTACACTACAGACAAAGGACATAGTTTTTGCGAAGACAACCAAGAAACTTATTACTTCCTAGATCAAGATAAGAACTACTCAAAGGTTGGTGGGCACAACACCTGTGATTTAAAACTTTTGTTACCATACCTGTATTACATAAACTTGCCTGTCTGTATAGCAGTTCAAGTACACCTGTCGTCTACTACCTGGTTCAATCATCAATCCTCCTTCTGTATTTGCGAATCTTCACCTTCGTATAACGAGAAATACTTCTCTACAATAGGCTAGGCTGCTTCAATCGAACGGCTATCATTCCGAGTCCTCCTGGATTCTTCTCCTTTCACACGTATCTCTTTCTTAGGTATCGGTAGTCGATCTCGACAGTCTCCTTGCTCGAAGTAGTAGTAACGTACTGTCTGTGTATCCTCGATTGATTCTTCTTGAGATATCCTTTCATTTCCTTCCGTAGCTTTCTGACCAGTGGTTAATTTGACGACTTGGCTGCAATAACTTAACCTATTCTGTGCTAAACAGCGCAGCGCTAATCAAGTTACTACTACTAGTGCCAAAGCGCCAGCTTCTGCTGTTCCGCTAACTGATTCTGCTGTATCCATGATTCTAACTCAAATGTTTTATTTAACTGACATTGCTGGGAATTATTCTGTCAGGGCATCGACGAAGCGATAGTAGTCAATAAAATTGAGTGAGATATGATTATAAAACAGGAGCAAACTACCTTTCTAGAAAACAACCTCATTTCAGTACGTTTAGTAGTCAAACTTAAACTCTAATATCATGGTTCAAAGACAATAACTGTACATAACAATATCGAGA
>JAQGBJ010000602.1:0-36443 GCA_034698345.1 Sphaeridia pumilis | reverse complement strand
GCTTCTCTTTCCACCTTCCAACAGATGTGGATTTCTAAGCAAGAATATGACGAATCCGGACCTTCCATCGTCCACAGGAAATGCTTCTAAATGTATTATCATCAGCGATGTAGGCCAAATGATGCTCCGACTTATGTTTGTTTATCTTTGGTTCATAACATTCCGCTTTAACTTTATTTATCCATCAGTTAAAAGATTGTAGAGAGCGTTTCAAAATGTGTAAAGAGAGGAAAAATGTAGGCTAAGTCACAATGTGTCAATCCGGCATTGAACAGCAGCCGTGTAGCCGCCAACTTCAATATTTGTACTTGCGAACAATGTTTTACCATTACCGACATTCTGGCAATAGTTTATAGTGGTCAAGGAGAACTGTTTTCTTTCAGACATGCATTCCCAGTATTTATGCAAGTGTTGCAAGACTTTATTCCAAATGTTACTACTTGTAATCAATTATGTAGGAATAAACTTGAACTGGTTTGTATGTTTACCAAACACTGAATCTTGGCTGTCTTAATACCCAACAGTACATACAAGTCGATATTTAAGTGCAAAGATCATAGCTTTATGCATAAGCATGCATTTATTAAAAGTGGAGAGCATTCAAGCCGATATCAAACGTTACATACTGAGACTGAATCAGAATCAGGTGACGCAGGTAAAGTTCTGGTGATTCATCAAAACGCCATCTATCCGCATGCAGTGTGAACTACTTGTGCAGACGGTTGCGCGAACCTTTGAATTTCTAGGTGAGGATCTGTGTGTTCTTCGCAAAAATCATTGGAATTTTGCACTCCAGTTTTTTGTTTGAAAGTTAAAATTTAACTGCTTTTGAGCACTTGAACTTTCAAAAATGTCGGATCCAAAAGCCATTGCTGCCGCTGAAGCTGCGGAGGAAGAAGAGATGGTGGTAAGTTTCAACCAAGAAACATTTTCAAGCTTTTCTGTCTTAAACTGTAATTTTCCTGTAACTTGTATTTGTTTTGTCCTGAACTGCGGACATTATCGATGCTAAATGTTTTGTTTTTCGGTTGAATAGGACCCGTTAGATAAACTGCGAGACAGCTGCCGTGAAACGGAGTCCTGTGCAAAGCTTTTCGAGAAGCTTCAGACCTGCAACGACCGAGTCAATTCCAAGACCAAGACATCCGAAACTTGTATGGAAGAAGTAATTGACTACATGCATTGTGTAGACCATTGCGTAAGTTACAAACATCTATGATGGATCTAGAAGGCTGTAAAGATGCTGGAGATGCTAAAATGCAGTTAAACTGATGAATACTTATTGCTTTTGTTTCAGGCGAGTAAGAAGCTCTTCAATTTCCTCAAGTAGAAGATTCCTGGATGGAAGTAGCGATATGTAGTTTACCTGCTTTGATGTTCATTAGCTAACTGAACTAAGCCTCAGGAGTTTATGAAGTTTTACTGTACATGTATGCCTGGTGCTTGAAAGCTACGTTCCGTGATCTTGTGGCTGTCACTCTGTATGAAAATTGGCCAACAACAACTCAATAAATCCACCTGATGGCATATAAATAATTAACGGAATCGGTTCTTTATTTCGTGATGGTTACATCTGCGATTATAACGGTACGTTCTTGCTACGCTGCGTTTCAAGTCCAAGTTAAACTGCATATTTCATTACACCAACCGTCATTTGAATCTCCGGCATTTCGTATTCACATTCCTCATTTGTTGAGTTTATGATCGAACAGGACCACGAATCAGCTAAGCATCTTCAATAGAATTGGCTTATTACAAGACTGACAAAACCACTGGACATTGCTGGAGGTTGCATCATTACACACACGATTATATTAGGTGGATTGATTGACAATTACTGTAGAAGACTGACAATGAGACTACGACATACGGTACATGAAAACGGCGTAAGATTGGTGCACGAAATAAAATGAATTGCTATTTGAGAAGCAACAACAAGTTTAGCAAAAACAGAATTCTACTACACATATATTTCGAATCACAGACTACTACAATCAATGCTGGAAAGAAAAAGAGGGAGGTTGATAAAACTTTTGCAATTTATAACCGTATAGTACGCGTAGAAACGCAGCAAATATGTAACATTGCGTTCAAGAATCCGTAAAGTCTGGCGAGTATCTGAGGTAATCATCAAAAATGGGGATGGGATTTTAAATGACCATTAAGAGTTGTAAAACCAGGTGGTGCGTTCTGTGGAGTCTGATTCATCCTATAAAATCAAAAAATTAAAGAAAACAACGTTAAAAAAGGTTGACTATACAAGCAAGAGCGGTAGCAATATTGATATCACTAAGAACTAAGAAGCATTGCTTCTACTTCTACTGGTCAAAAGACTAGAAGCGCAAGCAGGTGACAGCTCCGTCACTTGGCTAACCATTTCCCATGCAAAATCATAATGAAGCGACAAAAAAATAATTACGTGTGTTGAGGGCGGTGATGATTACTGCTAAAAATGATAGCCGGATCAATAAAGTCATCTGCTTCCTTTAGAGACACGTGTGGAGATTTAAAACCGTGGTTCATCTGATGATGGTTATGCTCTGAAGTGTGTCCAAGGCTAGATGGCCACTGATGTAGGCTAGGAAGGGGTTGATGCTGCTGCGGTTGCATGTACTGATGTAGGGGATTCTGTGGTTGTTGAATTAGACTTGAATTAAATCCCGGTGGTGGTAGCAAAGTTCTAGGAAACATTGTAGACATTGATGGATTCATCTGATGTTGTTGATGCTGTAGCAAGGATTGGTTAATAGATTGTGGATGATGGTTCGTGAGGCCGCTAGTTGCTGCCGATCGTAAAAGTTGTTGTTGTGGCTGAAGAATCGATCCATAATGTAACTGTGTCTGTAAGCTGAACGGCGATTGGAAGGTAAATCTCTGGTTTTTAACTTCCTCTTGGATTAGCTCTTCAAACGCCTTTTGCGTTTCGTGGAAAGGATCGAATCCCAAGTCGTCATCCTGAGTACTCTCGTTGGATATATCGTTGGAACATTCGTCGTTAACATCATCCATTAGTAGATTGTGTGCTTCAATTTCCATATTTTCTTTCCGACTTGAAATGACCGCTTCTTCTGCTTCCGACTCTGCTCCCCGGCTGTTGCTTGATGTATCGTCATCTGCTAAGAGAAGAATGAATTGCCATATTATGGAACCTTCCATATTAAATTGTCTTGCCGAATCTTGTTTTCGAAATCAAAAACTAACCTCCTGTGCCGACAGTGCTCAAATTGCTGTTACTGTTGCTATTACTGTTCGAGGAGCCGTTGATAATAACTGATGATCCATTTGCCCACATATTACATTCCTTAAAACTGTTCGAAGGAGTAAGTGGTTGAGTGGGCCGTTCTGTTTCTCCAGAAGAACCGCCTGATTCCGTTCGCTCCTTCTGCGGTTTCTTGATGTTGCTATTATCAAAATCGGTAAGCTTCCATTAAACCACCAGTAAATCAGTACCAACTGATAAAAATCAACCAATTTAACGTACACAGCCCCGCTATTAGTTTGCACGAAATCGTCTAAAAGTTTCCTCTCGTAGTCCTGGTGCTTTCCCAATTGCATATCTTCTTTTGTAAAACTCGCCTCAGTATCTCCGTAGTGGTGAAGATACATACATTCAGGCTTAGGACATTGCTGATTCCTCATAAAATGTGAACAGTACTTGGTTGTGCCTAAACTTGCTTTAATTGTCCGTCCGTCAAATGGTACGTTGTTAACCGACTGAATTGCTCGAAGTGCATCTTCTGACTTGTAGTACGTTATGTACGCACCTGCAGAATTACCCTACAAACAAACACCAATTATTATTACGAACGAGTACACGTTATTAATGGTCTATAAACTGAATATTATTCACGCACCTGCAAACACGGATTAACAACAACCTTCTGGATCTTCCCAAACTTGCCAAAGTACTCATTCTTCTTAAGTGAGTCAGCGTCCGCTATTCGTTGAGCAATCCCCACCACAAACACCAGGTTCTTTTGTACCACCCTCAAATCCGCCAAGTGTCTTCGATTATCAACAGTCTTTTGCTTCTTCATTTGCTCCTTCTGTCTCTTTTGTGCCTTCATCTTCTGAACATCCTCAACAGACAGTGGCTTGAAGTTAGCAGGGTTTTCAGGATAGGCCTTCCGGCAAGCGGGACACAATCCATTCTCGTTGACCCTGATTCGATGCCAACAGAACCTGCATATCTGTAAACACACCAAAGTAATTATATATACCGTCTGGTGCACATTCCAAACTTCAATCAAACGTCAAATCACCTGGTAACCACAAGTGCATGGAAAGAACTGCTTGTCATCAATGTCAAGGTTCTCCATACAAAGCGGACATTCGTGCACGTCATCGACAGCCATCATGGTTTCCAGCACAAGCAACAGCTTTTTTCAAAGCAAATGCAAACCCTCAAAAAATAGTCTTTTCGTTTAAAATCCGTCTGAAACCAATAACCAAACTCAAAATTAGTTTTCCCATATGTTGATTGATAATTGCAAGGATCACACATGTTTCTTACCTCGACCCAACAGTCAAGAACCCAGTTAATGTACGTCTTAGTTGCGTTTCTCCTCAACAAAACCTGCAAAATTAAACATTCCTCAAATTAGTCTTATCAATCTTAAGCACATTACCGATTATTAACTACCAATCATCATCAACATGTCTCCCAAATTCTCAACTGCAATTCAAACTTCCCCGTCCTGTCAATATTCCAAACTGATACTTTTTTCTCAAACCAACATAAAATCTTCAATCTCCGCATCAACTGACCTACATCATCAACTTCATCATCGTCTAAAGCTTTTAACTAACATCGCACTTTCCCATTACTTAACAACCATCATTTAAATACTTCCACCATCAACCAAAACTACTTGTAAACATGCTCTTCCAATCTCAGTCCTCAAACTTTCTGCATCTTTATCAATTTCACACCTGGTTTGTATGATTCCTATCGGTCGACTGCACTCTGTACACGGTTTTCCCACTTGAATTCCACTTAAACCCTTTTGAATTAACAAATCACGTACATACCTCAATGATTTTACAACAGTTAATTTCAGCCTCTCATCGCAATTAACTTACACCTAACCTAACTATTTACCCGCTCACTTCCGTTCAAAAAATTGGCTATGGCAAAACTCAAACAGCTTTTTCATTTCAAATCATCAAAAATACCAATATTTCCATTCTTTCTTTGCTATTTCTCACAGTTCTACAGCAGCACATGCTTCTTAAATTCCTGAACCTGAAACTACAAGAAACTCTAGTGAATCTAGACCAAAAATGTCACATTTTTCTCCTTGACCTGACTCAACCAGACCACATGTTATTTCAACTACAATTACTGTCACATTCACCATATTTGCCCCAGCTTACCTCCTTTTCTTCACCGTTGTATCTCACGACCACACACACAAATTACCGCCGTTATAAATTAACGCAGCGAAAGCAGTTTAAAATTTTCCCAAATATGTTTTCCCCGACGAAAATTGTATTTCTTCCAGCTCTTTTCCTCAAAGAGTATCAAATTTTTTCCTAAACCACCAACTTCCCCTTCAATATTAACTTGTCAACAGTGAATTTCTCTATCTCTTCAACAATTTCAATCGAAATTTCTTGCAAAAATCAAAACTTTAACACATTTTTTCAATACTTTTCAAATCTTGAAGGTTTTCTCGCTCTCTCTTCGTCACTGATGATGGATAAAGAAGAAGAACCACCAAAATGCTCAATGCAACTTTTACAGGGGATGCGTCTGCACAAGCTGTCGAATCACCAAACCGCTTCTTTCAAAATTTTCCTATGTTGAAAGCCTATCTCGAGCATATTCGGCATAGCCCCAAAAGCCGCAACCACCAAGGACGTCATCTGTGGCTCCCAACTTGAGTCAATTCTTTGTAGTCGACAAACGTATGTTAAAATGTGTAATATGATATATATTATATAGTAGTGAAAGTGGAGTACGCCTGCCATCTCTTGAGAAAAATGGGAACTGTTTCCAAAATATTTTTCCTTGAACAACTTACGTTGCCGTATGTACGCCAAACAACCGTTTACAACGGCTTTTCCCGATTAAACTTTATTGCCGTTTTGACCTTTGAATTCATCGTTCACCTTCCTTCGCTAGCTACCCGACGATCGTTAGATTACGTAAATATGCATCGTTTAACGACAGTTTGCCCTTGACAACAGATGGATCCGGCTAAAGTTGAAACGAAACGGTCGCTGGTATTATATAAGATTTGCTCTCATCGTCTTTAAACAACAAAATATTTAATGATGACACAAACATCATTGTTCACAATATCTGTAACAAGATAATTACAAATCCTGACGTGTTTCAGCCAGAAAAGACATTGCCGTTACTCAATCATGACAGCAGTGTAGATAACAATCATTGTTGTGACCTTTAGGCGACCATAATTTTTGCCAAAGTGTTGCTGAAGCGGCAAGGTGCCCACAACAGCTAAAAAGTAACAAAAAAATGATCCTGCCCCCACATTTATAAGAGTACATTTAAACAGTAAAACAACAATAAGTAATTGCAAACAGCAAGCACACACAAAAATAATAAAAGATTCCATGTGTAGACAACATAGAAACGCCAACCTACCATGGAACAAGTCATAACATTGTCTTCAATGTTTTTAAATTAACGAATGATATAACATAGCTTATAGTCAAACTAAAGTTGATAAATAAGGTCAACTTGCTTCACACTCATTTACAAAAGTCTTGCTTTCATAATAATATGTAAACACTAACGAGATTTGTTACTCTCATAAACAATTCCGTTTCCTTGCATCTCTTATCAAATTTCAGGTTCTCAATCTCTGTTGACTGACAATTAACAATAAATGACGGTTGATGATAAGATCAGGTGAGTGATTTAACATGAGGGTTTTTAACAGACCAGCCGAATTGATGAGACAATGAAATTTACCCAAAACTTAAGTAGCAACGCCTCGAAAAGCCTTACAAACAGGCCGTTGTTGAACGAAACCGTTTTGACCATTACCAAAAGCTTTCCAAGAGATCTTACATAACATTTTGTTGATCCAGATTATTTGGAAGCCATTTTTACAACTACTTGTGACAAAACATCTACAGCGAAAGCTATGTACGAAGACTGTCTGATCTATAAACAGACACTTTCAACAACTATTTAACACCAATAATTTGCATTCCAGCCAAGGGAACAAAGGCACAATTACGACACACATGTCCGTGTTTGATCCAATACTGGTTATACCTTCCGATTCTACAAATCTACCGGGTATTGTCTTGGATAGACACTATATATGTATAGCTTTTAAAGGTTGACATCAAGGTTTTTACGTCTAGGTATATCACGTCAATCAATACCTACCGATAACGAAAGTGCCCACACAACATTTATACAGGCTATATAATGACACTTACACGAAACGTTACAATTTCGAGAGCAAAGGCCGATTGCTTCTATGTAAGGTGGTTGTACAATTTTTCGAGACCGAACTATAAAGACAGCAGTAGTATGTACTACACGTTCTAATCATCATCTCGTCTAATTTCACACAAGAGAAATCTCTAATTTAATATCCAAATCTTCTTCAAAGACCAGTGTGCCCCAAGTACAAGAGCTCGCGATTTCGGTAAGGCAGAGAAATCATGGGGCAAGACAAGTTGACGGGAATCAAGGCATAGAGATACTACAGCTTTTGCATTACCTTCCTTATATAAAACTTCATCTAACGTAATGTTCCTAATACGGGGAAACTCATTACAGAAGAATTAGTTTACATGATATGTACTTGTTGATGATTGTTCGAACCAACAATTATCAGGTTTCCCCGTACATGTTAAAAGTGTGGCACTTGTTACAAATAAGTAATCATCTTCTAGTCTCACAATACTTTCATGGAGATGCTTTCTCTATTCGTAGTATTTCCCTAATGTTTCTCTCTACATCCGTCGTGTATTCAAAATAATTTAAATTGATCGACTCTCACATACAGTATCTCGCATTTACGCCCTCCTTGTCAAACAAAAGCTAAGTACCCTTAATCCGCCATGTCTACATTGTACATTCAACGCATGTTTAAGTAAGTTTTCGCCAGCTACACACATATATGTCTGCAAATTCGACATACGATAAGAGTAACAATCATATAATATGTTTCCTACCATCAGGTTTTGCAGCAGGGCTTCATTCTTAGTATAAACAAGTATAACTAGAAGCTATTAACATTTTTCTGCAACACATCTTGCATTCAACTTAACTTGACATAACAGTATAATTAAGACAATTCCTCCTTGACTAATAACTAGTTTATGTATTGTTCAGCAATGCTCAAAATCAAAAAATATCTTTAAGCCTACATATCTTAAACTTTTCATCATCCGTTCTCCACACACCACACAGCCGCTTCCAGTCTTCTTTTTTTAAATAGTAGACTTGGAAAAGGATACTCGAAGGTGCGAGTTCTCTCGCAACTGATAATTGTGCATCCTTATCAGAGCTTCAGAAGCTTCTTCTACTGATGGCAGTTGCAAAAGGGCCATTTTCCGGTCTTTCCTGTAATGGAAAGAATTCATACAACTTTAGTGTCATCTTATGATTATTTAGAGCCGTTGTAATGTCATTTCACTTACGGGAAGAACTTGAATCCCTTGACGTTGAATCCAGCAGTTTGGAACGCTTCAGTGATTTCTTCTTCCTGGACCGAGGCAGGTATGTTTGAAAGATGAAGAGTCGCTGATGGTGCGTAAATGTTCTGGTAATTCTTAGATTCAGGCTTTTTGAACCGATGCAGCGGTGAGCTATTATAGTCTTTTGTAAGTCCAGCATCAGGTTGACCTTCCTTGGGCATCTGAACTGCTCCGTGCTTTGAGATTGTGACCCGAACGATCTTGCCGTACAGTTTCAGGCGGTCCAGATAATTCATGGCTGCAAAAATATCCAAGTTTCATTAGTCAATTTTTGATGAATATATCAGATCAGTGATTCATGTATTATCAGCATACCCAATTGTGCTTGTGCTGGTTCCCTCATCTGGACAAGAGCGGAATCCTTCTTGTTGAACAAAATCTTGACGCGAACGACATCTCCGTACACACCTGTTGGCATTTTTCATAATTAATATTCCGAAAAAATCTTAAGCTACGTTTCTAGCCGCAGACTTTGCTCTTCTTCTCCATTCACTCGTGTAGCACAAAACCTCAATAGCAGCACAACAGTATCAGCAAAACACAAGACATCAAGTTCAAAGAGACATTCATAAACAAGTTGCCAGGAAAGAAGAGACAAGTCTGCGGAGCAAGTTTTAGTGGTAGTAAACAACAACCGCAAGAGTTTTAAAAAAGTGCGGTGACAGCTCCAGTATAAATGTATTAGAGAACACGTATAATCGAATTATATGAAGAAGAAGAAAGCTCCTTGTAAACGTACCGAATAAGGTAAATAGGGCGTCGGGCGTGATTGACTGAAAAACACAAAACAAGAAGGTGTTGTAGAAAAAGATCAAAATCACATTAAAGTATACAAAATAGTGTTCACAGTAGTGTAGTATGACAAGTAGTAAAATATTGAGTAGCTTCTCATAATCTCATACATATCCCAAAAGGCTTTTGAAACCGGAAAAGGTGCTTCACATATGATAGTTTGATAGCCAACAATCATCATTACATTGACGGACAAAACAAGTAACAGCGTCATAGAAAATGTTCCCTTTCAAATGATCCATTCCGAAATCTAAAGGTCAGCTTGTATTTTTCATTTAGAACGCACCTCCTCATTCAAGTTCGACACCAGAAGAACACATCCTGGGGCCATCATACCACCTGGAAGTCGTACGGCCATGTTAGATCCGGGAATAGCCGCAGTAGCAAAACCAGCCAGAGGAAGTCCACCTACAAAATATGCAGGCTCTATTATTGAAATTGCATACATTAAATATTGTCTTTCATCACCCTATCGCTCGCCTAGAACATCTACTTCAGCTGGTCTCTAACATCTAAACGACCCGCGCTCTACAATTAATTTCTCCCATGTGCATCAAATACACACACCCATACGACATCAACCAACGTGTTGATTAGCACGATAGTCATGCAAAGTCTCAGTTTTCACATCCCCGAATTCTCATCATCCTACAGCTTTTCCGCCTTTCCTAAAATCTATATACATTTGATCCCCCAAATTCATAGGTCATACACCAACATTCCCTCTCAATTAATGAACACACAAGGGAGTCCCTCCCTTGATAATTCTATAACAGGATTAAACAAAATTAGAGCAACATATGGAACTCTTTGACATATTAAAAGCTTTCTCTTGTCTCCTTCGATCGCCTATCTTTTTTCCATCATTGTTTGCTTTCTCCTTGTCCTTCCTTCCCCAAAGTAACGCAGGTAACCCCTTTTCCCCATCTTTCTATCCTCGCCCTACACATCCACTACAAAAGACCAACATTCAAATTGATTACACTGACAACGCCCACGCCACATTTGTACATATACCTGCCATCGCAGCAGCAACTCCCGGGAACGGAGACAATCCAGACAATTGTGCTGACTGATTCGAAGCAAACGGATTTCCCAAAACTGATCCACCTCCCAAAGCATTCAACGTAAAAGCATCCATTCCAGGCTCTCCAGTAGGCAAAGTAGGGTTTGTATAGTCTCTCGACTTGTCATTATTGTACCGAACGTTCAGCGAAGCCAACTTGGAGTACTCAATCCTCAGGGTACAACATCCATTGTAAATGTTTTGTCCGTCCAACGACTGAAAATACAAAACCTCATTAATGTCTCCACCCTCACCCTCTCATCACATAATACTCTATTTGCTTCAACTAACCAATTTCGCAGCTTGTGCCATCACAACATCCGGGTACTGAATAAGCGCCTGGAAGAACCCATTCTTGGTGAACGTCACAATCCTCAGTACTTTGCCCATCCTCGAAAATATCTGGTAGAGAACATCCAGCGTCACAGGGTAGAGCATTTGCTCAACAATCACCCGCAAGACCGTATTCGGTCCACCCTGTGTCTCTCCCGTCCCAACGAGAGCTTGTGCAGCCTGAAGAGCGGCTTGGGCAGCAGAATTGGCATTCGAGTGCGATTGGTCCGTCTTGAGCTCCTTGTGCGTCGAGTACTGCACATAGACACTTCGGCCACGCAACTGAGCCACACAGTTGGTAAAGTAAGATACCATCGACACGGCCGCTGTCTCATCCGCAAGCTCTAGAAACGCCTGGTTCTTACCCTGAAAATATCCAAAATTTTATTAGCTCCCTATTTCAAAACACCATATTCATAATTACGTACACATACCTTCAACACCAACACGTTCGACACCCTCCCAAAAGGAATCCCCAAATGTACAATCTCCGTCTCGCTCACGTCTCCAGGAATATTCCGAATATGAACCACCTTCGAAGGCCTCGGCTTCCCCCCATTATTATCACCCGAATTCAGTTTTACTTTCTTGGCCTCATTATTGTTTTCTGCTCCATTCGTCTCAACTTTGATACTGTTGTTTGACGTCCCTTCGCCACCCACCAACAGTTCTTCAGAGCCTCTCTGCAAAAAAACAAAAAACAAAATCACATTAGTTATCTTGTCAATCCCGATTTGCTTTCACTCTCTCACAATCTTCCTTCGTCAACATACGCATATCGTCTTCTTCTTCAATTACACCAAAGCTGACAAATACCATCTTTCTCTTCCCGTCTCCAAAATCCGAACTCTTTCCCTAGAGACCCTCCAACAAGCCTTTCTTCTCTTTGACACGTGAATCGACAACGGACTTTGTCCAAACCATAGACAACCTTCAATCTCTCTTCGTCCCTCAAGACGTCTTTTCCTCTTGCGAAACTCAATCCCCGCCATTTGCCACCTGGCCGTCGCCGTCAACATTACACAAACATGTCCGACTCATGTTTCACACAAACAACATTCATGAATCACACCATCTGCCGGCCTGTCTCTCTCTCTTTTTTTACTCTCTTGAGAAGAAGCTCCTGGACCATAACAAAGTCATGTAATTGAATGCATTCTCTCCTCCTCCCCCACTTGCTCCCCGCCCCCGCAAAATTAATCAAGCCTCTTCCGCCACCACCTGTACACCATTAACACCAACCAACCAACATTCGCAACATCACACGGCTCCCTCTTCTCCTTTTGTTTTGTCCATCAAATCCATTCACGTCGTAAACCCCGGCCAAAAATTGCATCTCATCTCCATTTCTACTTTCATCATCAGCTACCTGTATATTTTAAACAATTCCCTACCTACCTGGATTTCCATCAAAAGTTCTTTAACCCGTTTCTTAGTATTCTGTGTCTCACACCTTCTTCTTCTTCTTCTTCTCCCTCAGCTCATCATCATTATCTTCTCGCATGTTTTCTTCCCACAGGACCCAAACGACGCTCTTTTTACTTTCAACCCTTTCAAGCCATATCAAACGCTTTTTGGAACGCTTTTCCTCTTCAAGACGCTGCGCTCCTCCTCCTCGTCTGGGGATTCCATCATCAGCACACCTCACCGACCATCTCATCTTCAAAGCCCACAGAATTTTACTACCTGCGCTGCGGTGCTGGTGGCCTGTCTCAAAAATCAGCCTTTAGACACCGGCCGGCATTTGTCAAAATTGCATCCCCGCTCGGACTCGAATGCTGCCGGCTATTTGCCTTCCGGCAATACCACAACACAATAGAAAGCTTGTCTTCTTGTCTATCGTAAACCCGGCTTCACAGATAATATATATTTTGCAACCTGGACGTCAGTCAGTTGGTTAGTTATCCAAACTTGATCCATCCACTCGCCATAATCATTTGGCAAACCCGTCCGTCCATCCGTCTGTATTCTTCTTCTTAAGACACTTGAAAAGCGCTTGGTCTTTTGCAAGCCTCCTCAACGACGACGAGTCTCAACATATTTCCTTTTGATATTACATCACAGCGCAGCGTCGTCTTCGTCGCTGTCGCTGTAGTCATCATCATCCACTTTTTCAAAGTCAACTCCGAGTCAGCAACATTCCAATGTCAAGATTCACACAGCCACTTAAAAGTGCAACAACTCCCCGCGCATCCCCTAATACATGCATACAACTCAAAAATTGCACTTCACGACGCTGCTCGTAAACGCTCCGAAGCGTTGACGCTACTATTTTGTTTGGATACGTTACCGCTTTTAGCAATTCAAGTGCCTTTAGGGCTAACCACCAAGAATTCCAAGCATATATGTAGTTCGCCAGAACCAATTCAACTTGACCAATTGACCAATTTCGTGGACTTTAAACCCCAAGCTGGTTTCCCGCTATTTTAACTGCCTCAACTCTGAACAAGAAGACAGACGACGACATCCACTGCCAGATATAACAATCAGTCGTCCATCATTTCCAACCAGTTTCGACTGCATTCCGCAAAAATATACGACTTTTGCCTCCAACAAACCATCAAATTATATTTTGTCTCCGTCCCCAAAGCCACTTACTGTCACACCATTAACGTCTCTGCCAAAGCCACGCATTTTTATTACTTTCATCCAGTCTTCTTCGACCTCAACCAACGGCCAATGTCAACTCGAAATTAACAAATCATTTTCTCGTAAACTTCCGTTAACTCTTCTCTCATCGCCAGCCAAGACACACGCCGTAAAATCTGACACCTTCTTCCAACAAACTCATACAATTTTACACGTTTCCGCCAAATGTCCAACCTGGCGTCAGCCTCCTACGACATATTTGACACTTGATTGCAAAAACTTGTCCTCATCAAACCAACCAAGTCGCCGCATTCTTTTTCGCACTCAAATCAACTTCTGACCAGCCAAAGTGTCACCCCAAAAATACCGTTCTTCCAAATGCATCGACCTTTTTTCCTACTCTCGCCGTCTCACCTTGACAATGGACAATTTGCAGTCAACCACTCGAAGCTGACATCAAATCCTTTGCCAAAAACATTGCCGACAGCATATGCAATTTGTACCAATTTCCCCAACTTCAGACTTCAGAAGAGACTTTCACCGTCGGCGGTCTCCTTCGCCACGCTTATACCAGACAAGTCCAAAATTTTGTCATCCCGTCATATACGACACACGCTCATTAATTTCCTTCAACTGCATATTTGTTAACATTATAAATGCACCAACATCAACAGATCCTTGCCAATAATTTTCAAGAATCTCTTACAGTCTCTTCAACATTTAATGGTTCCCGGATTCCATCAGACCGTTTCCTCATTATCTTCTTCTTTACCTTCTACTACGCCTCCTCCTTCACATTTTCATCAGCTCATTCTTCTGAAACTCTCTGGGTTTTGTTTACCCGAAAAACGTCACTTCTTCCCGGTATTTCCGCACTAAATCTATAAATAAGTTCCATCATCTAAACAACCCCGGCTCTAAACATTCCATCTTTCCAACAACTTCCTCAGCGCATTTAAAATCCCCACTCTTTTTCAAACTCTCATTAAACCACCACCACCACTTCCGCTTGTCATCTTGACTTATGTCACCTTCTAACTCTGACTCACAAAACCGCCATCTGTCACATCCTCAAAAGCATATGCCTTCCTTCTTGGACCGGAAACGCCCGCATAACAATACACTACCCCAGCAGCAGCGCCCTCTTCACTTCTTCAACAGTCATCTCCAGCTCTCCAGCATTTCCACAACCCATTACTACATCACTCATCCAGATAAAAGCCAACTTCTCTCTTACTTGATATACGCCCATCTTCAACACACTCAACTTTATCGACTTTACCCCGTCGTCGACATGCATGTGTCATCATCACCACCAAAAACTTTTTACCAAATCACAACCTTGGAAACCTCAACAAGGAAAAAGATACAGAACGAGCCCAACTTTTAGAGGCTTGGCTTTACTTGGTCAACCACGACTCCAATCTTGATCTTCTTCTTCTCCATTTCCGTCTCCAACTTTCCATCACTTACATGTACTACTTGTTGCATTCTCCAGAGATATTTCTTTTGCTCTTTTCTTTCTCGATCCACGCCCTCTAACCATAGCAAGAAAAACACATCTCTTCTTCTTCTTCTTCTTCTCCTACTTCTTGTCTCTTAACCAGAAAAATGTCATGCCAACAAGATCCCTTCTCTTCCAGCTGGAGTTCCAAAGATTCCACATTCTCTTCTCCTTTTCCTATCTCAGTCCATAATCTCATTCCACTACCCTTAATCCCCACTCCCAATCCTCTCTACAAAGTCTACAAACTTCTCAAACTCACACACACTTTCCATTACTCCTTCCATGACTTCTCAGACACTTAAAGGGCCCACCTTCCAGTATAAACAAGCTCAACCCCATATTTACACACTCTTTCCAAGCCTCAACCACATGAAACCGAACCAACTCCCAGCAAAAAACCGATAATGCAATGGCATAAAATTTCAAGCTTTCACTACTTCAAATCCTACTAGTAGAAGCGAACGTCTAAAATGAAATGTATTCCAACACTTGTCCTCTCCATCATCATTTTCTTTCCGATTAAATCCCATTGAGTATCCATTCACGGAAATGTATATATTCTCAATGTCTCTTCTCTCTCTCTCTCTCTTGATCCACTCGACAGTCGTTCCAAAAATTCCATTTAATTCTCTTATATTCTCTTAACGACACTTTACTAGCAAGCGAAGATCTGCCATCTTTAATTTAATTTCCATCTCCAATCTCTCTCTTCCCTCTCTTATTGTTTACACAATTTAAATCACACAAAAAGCCTATTAACTCACAACTTTCTCCTAACAACCCCAAACCCAAAGTTCCTACAACATTTGCCGCCAAATTCAATTTTCCACATCCAACTTTCCCCATGACCTGCTGCTGTCTTTCAAATTCACCTTAGGCACTTATTCCTAAAATCTCTTGCAACCTTTTGAAAAATTCTTCCCCATATTCTCTTCTACTTGTTCCATTTCTCAAATCTGTCAACCAAATCTCATCTTAAATTTTTCAATTTCCATCATCCTTTCTTTGGTTTCTAAATACACAAAAATCCCTGTACATCTATCTGCTATACAGTTTCCCAACCCTTTTTCTTCCCCCCCGCCTACTTTCTCAACTACCCATTAACATGGGACATTGCACTGATTTACAAACGCCAGAAATAGATCAGACCTCTACAATATCCTCCATACACGTCTTCTCCCTTTCCATCTTCTAAACAAAATGTCAATCTTGATCTCGCCGGAATTTTAGACAGACTCCTTCCGTCCTTCCTTTAGCTTTAACCCTTTTTCAAACAAACTTTTAAACTTACTGTACTCTGTTGTTGAGCCCATTGTTCCTTGATACTTGTTCCACCAGAAACAGCCACCGCCACCATCGCACCCATCAGCTCACTCACCACCGACATCCGCTATCTATTTTCACCCGGCTACAATAATAAACAATTTCAAAAAATCCCCGCCGTCCGCTTCAACTATGCCTGAACAAACACTATATATTTCAGCTTTTACAAAAACCAGAACCCAGCACCAAACATATACATGTATTATCAATCATTCAAATCTGTCAATAAGATTCATCCCCAACATTCAACGCGCAAACCATACGGCGTCTACAAATTCTAGCCTTTTAGATACACGTCTAAACTTAACTAGCTGCACGCATTCACTTTGAGAAACTTATTCCAGCATCTGGTCGACACACGAATAGCCACACCGACCCTGAACTCTTGCAATACAAACCCAAAAGCTTTAGCCTTGCTTCCTTCATAATATTAGCTCTTCTAGTATACTAGAATCTCCAGCAACTCTTCTTCTTCTTCTAGAATATAAATATATCCGTTATCATCATCATCATCCCATCAATATTATTCACTCATCTCCTGTATAATCTTCTTATCTCGTCCTGAATCATCATCCAATTTCCCCATCATTTCCCGCATCCATCCAACTACTTGCTTATTCATACTTTTCTATACACAGCCTCTCTCAACATATTACTTACTTTTACATTTCTAGCTTTTAGAATCATCATAGAATTCATTCATCATTTTTTCCCCAGTGCATTTTCAATCAAAGACCTTGGCTAATATATTGCCATTTCAATCCTTGTTCTTCTTCAAATCTTCTTCACCACCAAGTCAGTCCGGTTTCTCTTGTATTTGGCAACTTGCCAAACTCCATGTCAATTCCCTCATTAAATTATTCCCACCTCCTCCTTCTCTTCCTTCCTTGAGCTCCTCCAATTTCAAAACCCATCACACCGATTTACCCACTCTGTCATTACCCGCCAAACTTTTCAAAACATTTCTCCCTCGTAAACCAATTTGCACCAGGTCTACCTTAATTCGCAAAATCCTCATCGTCATCAACCCTTTTCTCCTCCATAATCTACGACTCTTATAAAACTTTATATATATTTCGCCAACATTTCTCTGTCCTTTACATCCTCCTCATCTTCGTCTACTCCTGTCAAACCGGTAATTTCCTTTTAGATCCTGCATTCTTTCCCTTGCCAATCCAAATGTTTTTCGTCCTCTCGCTCGCGTAGTATTAAAACGTAAAAAAGATTCTTGCTCAAATCAACCAAAGTAATTTCCCTTGATATCTCCAACAGGATCTCATCCTCTTCGTAGACATAATGAGAAGAAGAAGAAGAAGCCTTTTCTTCCTTTTGCTCTTCTTGCATCTTTTATATGCACTGCCCCATTCAAACTTGATCACACAATTCTACCAATTTTACCTTCATCCCAGCATCCATACATGCAATTCCGCAACCTTTCTTTCCCCAATTAACAACACACACACATTCACAGATACTTTTTTCTTGTACCTTTTCCACCAAATCCGCTTCACCTTAATCTGCTTCTACTGTGGTTTGGCCTACCTGCTGCTATATTTTCACAGATATCCTTGCTTACTACATAATTACAAAGATGCAATGAATCCACGTTTTGTTCTAATTAATATCGCACGCATGCGCGCTTCACCAACCTGGAAAATTGACCTGACCGCCCAACTTCCAACTTCAACTAACTGTCTTGCTCACTTCAGAAGCCTTCTTCGGCTCCTTCAAAATTCGCTAAAATCCAGCTCTCTCTTATCACCTCATCACCGATATCGAACCGCAACCCTGCCAGCAATTCTTATTTCGCACACACACACTTTTTACTCATGCAACCATCATAAAACTCCCACACAATTCCATCCACAGACTCTGCTAAAAAACACACCATGCATTGCGTTGACTGTCTGCCAATTTGCAATTTGCCGGCTCTTCTCCGCCATCCTTCCATTACTTAACTCACTTAACAAACAGTCAGTCTCATCGTCTCTCTCTCCCTACTTTTTTTGTGTCTATATTCCGACTAATATTTTCCAAACAAATTGCCATCAACCAACTCTTCTAAAATCTCCTCAAATCTTATAGCTCCCTTCCTTACCATATTGTCAGTCGCCGAATCGATGAGAACCATGGCTGCTGCCGCCGAAATTTCGGAATCCGCCTCCGTCTCGAACAACTTTCACTCTCTTGCAAAAATTCAAAAAAACTCACTTCCCTCCTCCCCTCTTTTCAATTTCGGCGCCAATTTCAAATCCCACACACACCTGTAATCAACTTGACACCTTCTTCTCCAACTTGCAAACAATGCACAGAGCAACAGGTCCTCTTCCTAATCTTCCATGAACACTACACACGAATACCGCAACACACGTTTCTTCTACTCCCGCTTCTTTCCGCCGCTAGGTGCGCCCTTTTCCAAAACTCTTCGACTTGGTCGCCTAAATGTTTTTTGAAAGTAGAAGGGGGTGAAACGGAAATTTTTGAAAAATCTGTGTTGGGCTCGGAAAAAATAGGTGAGTAGTATATAGTAGTGGAGTAGGCAGTTAAAGATAAAGTGTAAAAAGCTAGCACAACAGTAGCTGCAGGAGCCAAAAGGACTACCGTCAAACTCGAGCCAGTCAGTATCTACAACTAAAACTCGTTCAGCTTACGCAGAACTTTCCTATCCTACAACAACGCTTCTTTCCTTCTTCTTCTCTCAGTCAACCTTTCCTCCTCTTTTCCCCATCCAAATTCAACATAATATTCCCCTCCTCGTCTATATATTCGCCATATCTCTTAACCCTACAACTTCTCTTCTCTTCTTCGCCTTCTCACCCGCCTTATCATTTTTCCCTTATGTGAAATTCACATGTTAAATATACACAATCCCAACAAACAACATACACCTTTCTTCATCTTCTTCTTCTTCTTCCTCTGATTTGACCCGTCCATCTGCCCATGGACCCACCGCAGCAGCTCCACCGCAACTTCGACGAAACTCCCTCAATGCTCTGATACACCACACTATTTTTTCTCTACATTCTTTTCAATCTTCTTCTTCTTCTTCTCCATGATATTTCAATGTTTCCGTCTTCCATCTTTTCTTCATCTTCTTCTTCTACTCCATCCAGAACCTTGCATCTTGAACCAACATGTTTTAAAACCCTTGAAACCACATCTCCGTCCGTATTAATAACACAACCCAAAACATATGTCAACCCCGAGCAGGAGGAGGAATCCAACAAAAATATTGGAAAATTACACCAAAGCGCCCTCTGCCGGAACACCCAAACTTGCAACCTCCCCCTCCGGCTCTACCTGTTGCAAGCAGCTACACTTCTCCAAAATCTTCATCTTCCAAACGTTACATGAATACATTATTGCCATTTTGCTAAAAAAATATCCCTCTACTTTCATAAATCGCTTTTTTCTCGTCTCTCCGTCCGTAACATCTCCATTTCCCCGCATCTGCACTAAAACCACTTGATCTCTTCCATCTGTATTACCCAGCTGTGCTTTCTTCTTCTTTCTCCAGCTGTTGGCTTCTTCTTCTTCTTCATTGAAACTCGTACAGCTTGCTTCTTATTTCAACCTCTTCAGGTTCGTAGCCTTTGTCAAATCTTCAATTGTCAAAGTACTTTTCTTTATTAAACTCGACCTATTCATTCAACCGGCCTTTTTAAAATCTCCGGTTTTGCCAACATCAATCCAGCCATTACCACAAGAAACCCGCTTCGTTCAACCGTAAGCGTCGTCAGCGCACCAGCAGCAGCGAAATGAACAACAAATGATGATGCTAATGCATGCATGCATGCATACAGCAGCGTCGTTGCTTATGACAGACTCACGTCCATTAAATCCGACTCAAACCTGACTGACTTGAGACTAACTTGCTCTCTCTCTTCCTTCTCCTTCCTACTCTCATCATCGTCCGTTCAAAAACCTTTGGCCATTATTTTATATCGCTCATCAAATCACTCCCGCCGCCCGTCCATAAGCGTCAAGCAGCGTCGCTGCGCTGCTCCTCTTTTCGCTGCCATATGTTCCATATGTTACTCGCATTCAAAGTCACAGTCAGCCGCATAACATTACGCTACTGCTTTATCAACATGTTTCTCTGCAACTTCAAACTTGAATGCGTTCTTTGAAAAAAGCCGGTCAATGGATACGAGCTTCTTTAGAATCCCAACGACCAGTAGCCGTATCATGTTTTACAGCTTATTTTTTAAGTTGTCCATAGCCTTTAGTACTTATTTGTAGCGCCACATAAAATATACTAGAGCCACAACTAACCATATTTATCTCCATGCAAACAGGCACGCATACTTATTTGCCAATTTGCCATTTTAGACACGAAACACCATCATATTTAACCGTCCACTGATGTCAGCCATGCCATAACACAACTTGTAATTGTAAATTGCAACTAGCAAACTCCTTTTAGACGCTGCATCCTATTTTACATCTCCTACTGTCAACTTTTAAAATTACCGCCTTCCTAAATTGCCGCTCTCAACATCAACTTCTTTTGCCAAATGTCATTATCACTATAAGCCAGTCTCGTTCCTGACGTCACTTCGACATCTACTAACTAAACACACGCACGCCCATACCAATTAACCAATGTTTACATTAGTCTCCTCCAGTCACCCAGCCATAAAATAATAACATTTCTCTCCCACCCTAAACTTTGTCCTAGCTCACAAATATATAACCACCTAATCCAGCATCGAATCTACCGGCTATTCCGTCAATGCTTTATCTCGGACCCTATCAAGCCATTACTAGAATCAACAAGTTGTCCACACACACATTCACCTAAAATAAACACGATCCTCCTTTCCCACCTTTGCTACATACAAAGTAATAGTTAGCTCCGATCATTTTGCTAGTCTTCTATAGAGCTTTCCTAGCCAAATTCCCATTAGAACCAGCGGGAAATAGTCGAAATACACTCTGAAACCAACTTCCCATTTCCTCCTTCTCCACCGCCTCAAGCTCTATTTCCAATTCCCAAAAACATTCTCGAAATCAAATGTTTTCCAACTGTCAAACACGTTGTTTCTATACTTTCTTTTCTTGCTTTCCCTCATCAACCCATATATTCCACTACGATTCGACGATCATTATTACCATCAATACACGAATTTACTTTCTCCATCTTTTTCCCCGTATCCTTGACAACGTCCTGGGTCTTCTTCTTCGTCATTGACGCACATTCAACAAGTCCTTGGAGCCTCTCGAACAAGTAACAAAAGCAAGACCTCCAAAGTATATATAACTTTGTTATATATACTTTCATTTACCTGCTCTTCCCTTTCACAAAGAAAGCAAAAAGGCAAACTATGAACACGTGTAACCTTGTTCCGTCTAAAACTTATTATTTCCCCACAACCAACCAACCAACTATCCTCCATAGAAGCAGCACAACAAACATAAACTTTGTACTACTTTTTGATTCTCCCTTCTTCCCCGTTAAAAAACTTATATCCCCGCCCACCTTCATTACCCACCATCTAACATCATTACCAACCAAGGAAACTGCGTCCAAGGAAATCTAAAAGCATTATTAAAAGCCCTCCTCCTGCTTACCATCTCGTCTCTCGTCTCTTCCACCTTTCACCTTGTTTGTTTTCCCTTCTCTTCGCTCCATATATTCAGCGTCTCTCCTCATTAAACCTCATGATGATAACCACTCCGCTTCCCCTTCGCCCTCGACTAATTCCATTTGTCAAGCTCCTATAGCAACCACGACTTTCTCCACGCACTTGTTTACGTTGTATTTGTTATTATTACTTTACTGCCGCCACCTCTGCCGCTCTTCTTGTCAATGTCCAATTTCAGGATCCTCGCCGCCTCCACCTCGTTACCATCCTCGTTCCCGCAGACTGCGGGCGCAATTATGATTCCCTGCCCTTTGCAAAACATTACCTACACAGTATCTGCCCAATCTTCATTTTCAAACACACTGTACACGATATTTCTAGGCCAAAATCTAATAAACTTGATTGCCAATTGCTCGTCACCGCCGATACATCCGAAACTTCGCTCAGTCAGCCTCTTTGATTTCTCTCTCTCAAGCTTATTTTCCCTATTGCTCTCTTCCAGTATCCCGTCCTTTATAGTCAGAGGGACAAAACCCGCTTTGTGTACTTTGTACCCGGAGCACAATCACACACACCGCCGCCCAAACTACCGTCAATCATTGCATTATTCCACCTTTTGTCCATACTCTCGACGCCATATCAAAGTCTACGTATCAAACAGCCTCCTTTGTTCATTCAACGCCTATAGAAGCTCAAATCCGCCCAAAAAATAGATAGAATCCTTTCTATACTCCAATGCTTTCACCAGACCGACCAATTTTCCTCATCAAACAACCGCCATCAAAGACCTTTTAATATCTCTCTTTTACCTGTTTCATGCTTTCACCTCGAGGCAATTATGAAATGCCGTTTATTAACACGTACTACGTATCACTCACTCACTGACAACTCTACGTGTTTATAGTGTATACTTTCTGATCTAATATTATATATATATTTTATAATTTCACCATGTTCTCCTGATGGAGTAAACGCAATATTAAAAGTATTCCTTCGGCTAACCAACTTTTTTAAACCAAATTCAATCAAAAACTATATAACACCGAAACGAGAGTATTTTCTAGAATCACAACTTTTGCATCATAACTTTCTCCACCACACACAAATATCAACTTGTGTAACCACAAAACCGTTTCATCAACTTTTTACATAATTTATATATACACACTTTCTTTATGATCATATCATACTTTTATACATACCTTCGCTAGTTCACTATAGCCATCTATTTTCCCACAACTTTCCACTCCTAATCAAATGGTAATTTACTTTGAAACTTATCAACTTTGACAAGTTATCTAACAGTTACAAGAAGCCATGAGAGGAAACTTGGATAAGCTAAGAGGAGAGTAAGAGCGAGCGCCCTCTGGCCATCTGCCCAACTTGCACTATTTTTCATCAACCAGCCTTACCATTCTCCACCTTAGTCCAGAAACCAACCACAAAATTTATTGTGGTTTCCGCTAGACGACTTTTGCTTCCACTCAGCTCCATCATCAGTTCCAGCCTGGAATTTCAATTTCCATAGCTCCAGCTTTCTAGCCACTGGTCTATTACAACCAACCAGATTTCTCTCTACATGAATGAATATTTCCAATCCACGACCATACCAAAACTACATCTTCTTGCAAGGTTTCCGTGTACAAAACACCTTTTTGCTTCTCAACCAGCAAGTGAATCTACTATCCAACTCGACAAACTACATGCACGACTGCACACATAATTCACTCTGTCTCAATGCACCAACCACACTAGCAAAAACTGAATATATTCACCAGTCTTACAAAAAATTCTTCCATGTATATATACAGTATCAAAACCTACTACAGAATATTAAAAATTCAACAGTCGTCCCCTACCTAATTCAATACTTACGTCAAGTGCAAATCTTTATCTCTTCCACACATACATATCAACGCATAAATACATGTATTTCTCCAGCAGAAAAAACTATTTCAGTATTCACCCTGCTTTCTCCTTCACAAAGCTCCTTGGCTAATACATCACTGTCATTTTCGCATATAATTACATTTTTAACGATGGTGCAAAAAAACGATTTTGCTTCCCTTAATTTCTCCAGCACCAACACCAACCAGATAGAGCGCCATCTGCCGCCGCGCCTCCGCGTTCAACAATTGACAAAACAATGGTTTTTTAATTTGGGACCTGCGCCTGGCTGGAACCTTCCAGAAGATTACTGCATAATTTATGTCACTCAAATCTCATTAAAAATGCATTTGTCGACTTAATACCTTTTTGTCCATTTCGATATCTCACACCTTTATAAGGCTCGATTAAACTTTCTTTGTTAGAATTCCAATGCATTTCCCCGCCCAAGCCATTGTTCCATTCCACGTTTCTCCGTGCATTATTCATCCACCTCATTTACGCCCACAACCAACAAGTGGATTTCCTCTCTACTTTCTAGAGCACTTTCTGACCTATAGCGTCCAAATGGTTTTTGAACATATTTCCAGCATTGTATATTCGTTGCTTCAAAAAGTTAGTATTTCTCCAGTTGCTCCAATAATACAATTTGCACTCTGATCCTTAGTTCAGCAACTTTCTTGCTTTTCCCCAAGGGAAGTCTCGTAGTCGTATTTCCAATACATTTCCTCCATTTGCTTCGCAACTTTCGTACTTTCTTCCGGTGGTCTCACCTTGAATTCTCTTCTTCGGACAGGTACACAATACTGCTGATCCAAACTTAACCTACACTAAAACCGTGAATTCGCCTTGCCCGACGACTTTTTCTCCTAGTAACTAGTAACTAGGAGAAAAGCTAGAGAAACTTCTTTGTACTTGATAGATCCATAGACTTTCCTTTCTTCCTGCCAGGTACTCCTAGGATCTGGTAGATGAAAAACTTTAATAAAAGTAGCGCCATTAATGAATATTCCATGCCCTTTCATTCTTCCTTTTCCCTGGATCTGGAAACTAACTTCCGTAAAATATCCAGCCAAAATAAAAGCCATCTTCAAAACATTAAGCTTATTATTCTTCTCCTCCTTCTCTTCGTCTCTCACCTTTTCGCCAACACACTTCATGCATAGGGACCTTTGTTCTTCTTCTTCTTCAACTAGGCGGCACTAGAACACTAGAACCAACCAACGAATGAATACATGTAACCATAAGGCATTAGCCCATAAAAGCCCACTTCTCGTTACCCGCTTCTTCGCCCTCTGTATCCCGCCTGTCTCCTTCTGCAAGATATATGAGTTTCATAACAAAACAAGTTTCTTGCCGCCTTGATTCTTTCGGCAACACCTGCACCAAAAATGGCGACAAACTCCCAGTTCCGTAACCGTGACTTCCCCAACTTCCTCCTCCGAATTCTCAGAAAAGCAACAATAACACCTCCGCCCCTTGCGGCTTCCGCCGGAACTACTCCAGCTCGCTTCTTTCCTTCAATAGCTGAGCCAGACCCCAAAAAAATCCATTCCCGCTACACCTGTCTGCCGCAGCCCTGTCATAAATCCAACCACTTTACTTTGTGTGTGTCGCGGCAACATTTTTACTACGGCTTGGAATCTTGCAGTTGGTTCAAAAGCGTAGCAAATGGCAAAAATCCCAGTAGCTAGCAACTATTACATTTTCCCTTCTCCCGCCACCCAAAGCGTGGTAAAGTGGTGGTAGCCCACTAAAATATACATGAGTCCCCTACGGACAACCAAGACGACAACGAGCCTAACCAACCCTGCAGAAACTTCATAGAAAACGAAGACCTAAAGCAAAAAATCTAGAAATCTCTAGCGGCGGCTAAAAGAGTGCTCTATTATAGTGACATGAGCTCTCATTTTCCGGCTGTGGGGCTTTTATGAATTTCCGTCCATCAGGCGGAAAAAGTAACCCTGCGTATGTTCCATTATCGGCAGTAGTAGCTCTAAATCTAGGTCGGCTTTAGCTATAAGGTTCTACTAGAAGTTCAGCAGCCATAGCAACAAATAAGAAACTTTCTTTCAATCCAACAACAAGTCAACAAGCCACCTTTCCCACAAGGTGTCGCAGCAGCAAGGAAACTGTTTGTTTAGATTTGCAGCAAAAGTCTTCTTGTGACATGTCAGCCAGCTTTTACAAATTATGTACAAAGGTTCAAATTTCTCGGAACAATTTCCAGTGTCACCTTTACAGCAACTCACAGTTGTTGTTGTTGTTGCATGTCTCTATGTATAAAATCCATTTGCAAAACTTTCTCTCTCCATTATCACCCTGTAATGCAAACAATGATAAACCTGTCAAAACTTTCCCCATGTATTTCACACAACAACGGTTCAGACATTTGCCATCATATGGACGGAGCTCCAGGCCTTCAGCAAAGTATTATATTGCAATATACACATGTAGAACAAATTGCCGCCTTTTCTCCCACGTATACACACCTGCTAACTTATCAAAGTTCAATTACGGCAAATTGACAACTTGTGAGAACTTGTTCGGCAGACTGCCAAAATAGATTTCTACTAGCTCAGCTGTTGTTGCAGTAGTAATTCTGCTAGATATTGGCTCATGCATTAGCAATGCATTAGATCCATCAACGTCATGAAATTGGGACACACATCACTGGCTGTGAGTAGCAGCAGGCCTTCATATTTTTGTTGCTGTATTTAATATCCTGGAACGTCAAAGCTTTCGGAGAATCGGGGTGGGAACGAATTTCCTTCAAAACATGTCGTCGTTTCTATTAGTGTCACATGTAATTTTCTCAGGATTTCTTGGAATGTATACTTTGTCCAGGCAGGAATTGTTCAAGTTTGGAGCTACGGAGAAAAGTGCAAAATCATCATGATTTAACCTTTAAGAAACTGCTTGTGTGCAGTCGAAACCAGCAAACTCACCGACTCGGCGATTTACTTCAAAGGAGAAACAAGTACACACCATTACGTTTCGTTTCCACCATCGCCTTAAAGTGCAAACATGGCAAAAACTCTTGAGCAAATACAGCGAAGGTACATTAGAGGCAGATTATCCAGCTATTTTGGATTCGGTTCTAGTTTATGTACTCTTCTGTAGTCTTTGTGGTTAGATGTTCTAGCTTTGACAATTATATCCTACGGATTCAACGCTACAAGTTTCACCAAAAGCCTTATGGAACTTCCAGTATCCAGACTTGAGAACCAGCATCTTTCATTGTCAAACCCTATAAAACTGCTCGAACGAGAATGAGCGAACAAGAGGGTAATCAATAAAGAGCCGTCTGTAATAATTTTCCCGGGCAGAAGAGCCATATATTGCTGGAGAAACACATATATATCTAGTACCACGGGAATGAATACTTGTTCCACCTTCTTCTATCATTGTAGAAACCTTCAGTTTAACCCTGCAATAAGTATCTAGAAACTAACAACAACACCATTACACACGATATGTTGTTTCTCATTTGTACAAACACACTACCGGGTTGAATCGATAATTCCGGTTTCTATTAAAGCAACATTCATGGAACGAGCTACAGGCGGTGCTACAACATTCATTTCGTTCTTGGGCTGCTACCAGAACCAAGTAGTAGCTTTCCCTCATTCACTTGTAGCAAAAGAAGAACGTATTGCATTCATCCTAATGTTTGTCATCCATTTCCATTAGAAAATCCACCTGTCGTTTTCTTTCTTCCAGCTACTATGTATGCGGATGCTAATGGCTTTTTGTGTGACGTAATAATCCAGATCTTGCTGCACTATATACGGGATCTAGGCAAAACCACCTGTCCAGGACTGGAATCTTTAAGATCCTGGAATCTTGCTAAAAGTCCATCACGTTGATATCTTGCGCGCCTACCACGTTAGCTTCAACTTGATTCTTTGGCACTTTCGTATTCTTGACCATAGACAACCACAATCTTCACCACGGATTTCTTCGTCACATCATCAACACCGTCTTCCACAGGTTCAAATGAATCTATACACTTCGATCTAGCCGAGCGTATGCTGTTCTTGCAACTGCCAGACTTTTGTAATATTCCTGATATTCGCCGCCCATCCAGATCCTATCCCATCTGTCACTATTCATTCATTATCTCGTCATTTCCCATGATAAGCCCCCTTCTATTCCTGTGTACAAACTCAAAACAACATTTCATTTGACATTAGCAAGACACATTACCAGACGACACAACCGATATTGATATCTTACACACACAAACATACCACTTTCCCTGCTTATCTCCGTCTAAAACCAAAGTCAGCCACATCCACCACGTGCTACACGCTCCAATGATCCGAGTCAAAATAAATGCGAAATCTGAATCGCGCCTCTTGATCCATTACTCACTTGACATCTCTAACTTGACAAACCCTGACCTAGAACAAGCTCAAAGAACAACAAAATCAACTCATTCCAACTTGTAAACAATATTCTTACGCGAAAATCTTGCAACTTTTCCAACGGACATTTCTTGACTGACTTTCAACTTATTGCACCACCTCGCAGATCTTGATTCTTTGGATTTTGAAATTCGAACCTGTCTAAACAACTAGATCACCAGATTTAGATTACAACTACATATTTTGATTGATAGTTTTCTTACCTGCATCAGCACAAGGCTGTTGTAGACTCCGTCAACCCCGTCAACTTCCGAAATTGGTCTCTTCATTTAGGCGACTTTGGATGAAAACTGCTACACTGTTTTTCAAAATAATAACAAACAAGGAAAAACCTACTCGAAAACTACAAATCGACAACACTTTTCTACCTTTTCTTTCCCTAACTAATTGAATTATCTTTGAAAACTAGCTAATTGCAAACAAGTACAAAATGATAACACTGATCCGTTTTCTTTCAGTCTCTGTAAAATTTCAAACTAAAAACTATTCTTCCATGTTGTTCAGTTCAGTCTCTTGTATGTATTTGAATCTATTTTGTGCTCCTTTGTCCATGAGGATTTTGTCCAGAGAGTTTATCCAGCAAATACACAAGGAATATATCCAGCAACCAATACAATTCCCGTGCTCCAGTATCACAAATGATTTCAAATGTGTTTCCGTAGTGCGGGTACATTCCCAGGCAAAAATTCGTGTATAAAAGCTTCCCGCATCAGTTCCAGGACTCGCGCCGAAAAGCGTAGCGTTGCGCCGCACGTTTAAGGAAAGTTTGCGGCCGCAAGTAGCCGTATTTACCACACGCTCAAGGATATCTAGTTGTAAGGAGTTTTACTCCTGAGAGCAGCGTAAACGGTAAAAACGGGGCGGATTGAGACAATGGAAAGAGATTCCCATCTTTCGTAAACACCTTAGGCCCCACAAGGTAAAGGTAGGATATTCACCTGATTGCTGGTGCGGTACGAGTACGGAAGATGGCGCAAGAGGTTGAGTTTGTTTACATGAACTTGAAAGTTTTTGCTACGTTTGCGTTTTAATTGTGATTACATTTCTACTTCCCGAACGGATGACGTCAACATTATTTCGTTTATTTACAAATTCTGCATGTATTACTTACAGTTTTAGCACCTTCAAATGCTGTATGATAAAAACTTGTTGCGAAAGCTCCAAATCATTGTTTTGTACAAGCGAAATAGATTCACGCTCTTAATTATGTTTGTAGTATGTAGCGATTACGTATTTTGTACTCGAGAGTTGAGATACCCTGTAGCGCTGCGAGCGATATGTGTAATTAAGATGGTGGATGGATTAATGGGAATAAAATCACGGCATCTGCGCTTGGGTTTTAGCGAGTAGAAGAATATCCCGTTTCTCCTTGGGAAACCGAAGCTCCCTTCCGAGTGACCTAGCTTCTTCAAGCTCCGCCTCTGCTAGGTTAAGCTCTCGAACTGTAGAAATACAAGGAAAGTTTGATCAGGTTGCCGGTAAAGAAATAGAGATCCGATATGCAGTATTTCCGATATGTAGTCTTCTTACCGATAGTTCCGGGGTTCAACTTCTCCCTTGCCACCCAATCCAGTGCCATTTGTCGCCTTATCGAATCGTCCAACTGCCTTGTGGAGTAGTGAGAAATGACCTGGAAGTCAAAAGCATATGGTTACTTCTTATTCCATTATATCGGATTTTTTTTGTATTTTTGAAATTAAGACGAACCTCTTGTCTTGAGCACTGCCGCTCTCTCATAGCCCTCAAACTTCCATTCCAATGCAACAACTGGAAAACAGTCATCATTTCATGAAACTGGAGCATCGTCTTCCCCTTGGCTGCTTCCAGCATCGTCCGAAAAGCACCAACACCAGCATCATCAGAAGACCCCGAAGCGTCTGTCACAGCTCCAGAAATAAAAGTATCGTTGATCCTCCTCGATGGATGTTCATTGAACAAGGAATTCATTAAAGCTATCTTGGCTGCTGACCTCCGGGCTTCTGCGTTTGTAGGACATTTCTGCAATTGCACAAAAATCACATTATCATTCAAGTCTCACACATTCTAAAGATTAAATTCTCAATTAAGTCATAAAACTTTATGGTAGAAACGAGGACACTCTGATAAAGCCATCTTTTCTGTCATTAAACACGGAAGTACCATCCACAATGTGAAAATGACCTTCTTTAAGCAGGCATCGAGCGAACTCACGGCTTTATCTACTTTGTCGGCACCACTCAAGATGTAAATTCCATTAAGCGGATCGTCCTCTCATTCACCTCACCATTCATAAGTCAATAACAACAATGGCCACCAACAATAACGTACCTGGAAACTACCAAAACAAGAGCCTCCGGGCAGGGTCACATAACAAATGTACGGCGGAGACTGAGAAGGGACCGACTCGTAGATGATACACGCGTTGTTGGATGAATCTCCGGTACTTCCTTGGGATGCCTTCAGGGTCCAGAATTCTTGCAAGGCTTCCACGACGTTTACTAGGCAATTGATAAACAAAAGACATTATCATTTCCGTACCAACACACATTTTCACACCTGATCCTCCAACATTCCCACAGAAAGTGTCAAAGTATTTATTGCATTTTCAGCAGACCTTTAGGCTTCAAAGCACCTTTGTTTGAAACGTTCAACTTACTTAAGGTTCACCAATAAACTTTTCGCTCGTATTTCACAAACGCCAATGCTCTGAACCGTTAAGCTTCTCTTTCTTGTTTCCATTTCGGTTAATTTTCACAAACACCCTTTCATCCCTTTGAAACAATACAAATCTTTTCCTGCTGCTAAATTATGTAATTCACACCGAATTTCACGCTTCACGAAGCATAAAATTTCGTGAAATTACAATCAATTCGCCAAACTTGAAACTGACTAACTGAATTTTTAGTCCGGTTTGTTTACATTCTGCTTCACTGTGCACAACCTCGCAGGATTTTCTCGCCCTTAAGCATCCGCTCATGCGCCAGTAGGAGAAAGAGGCGGAGTTTTTCGTAAATTTTCTGCGCGCTAACTTCAAAAATGTTTGTTATTGTTTACCTCTGCTCTGGTATGACGAATGCTGTCTTGCAAAATTCTTGACGACGGCTTCAACAGCTTCACGCAGTTCCGAGTGGTTAGTCGATGGAATGTTGTTCTTTTGCATTTTGCCTTTGGATTTAATCGCCTCACCTTAACAGTCAGTTTCAGTTAACTACTTGTGGTTAATCACCATCGTCAACACTTTAACACTAGAACAATTTTTCCAAGTCACTCAGGAATCCCCAGTGTAAACAACTTGGACGTGTTAAACCGCACTGATACACGTACGACGACCGACAGTCCGTTTCCGACTGACCTGTTACCCATCATCTTTCAACCCTTTTAATATATGCTGATGATTGTACTGATGATGATCATGATCGTGAGACTTTTCTCCGCTCGTCCGATCTCTTTCTGATACCTCGGCCTTTTCCAACTGCAGCAACTACAGGTTCCAACTTTGGTGTACAGGTGAAGATGAGCCAAGAAGTCTTGTTCTTGTTGGTCTTTGTGGCTCATCGGGCGGATATCATCATTAATACTTTACCTTGCATCCTCACACACGTTTACCTTCAAAAAGCATTCGTCTTGTTCCCACCCGGTTCACAAACAAAACTGTTCAAACTTATTCCTCCGAATCGACTACTTCAACGTGAAGAAAGCTTCAGAAGAGAAAGAGCTTCAACCAAGCGCCAGTCTTGTTGAATGAAGCGACTCGGGCATTTTACCTGAGTTTGATCTCGTAGTGTGACTCACAAGACTTGCTCTTCTCTTACGATAGCCTTCGAAAAACAGGACGACGAAACGCCAAGTGTCAAATGCTCCGTGACCAGACCAGATCAACCCACCACCTTCATCAACAACTTTGAACAGACCGAATTTCAGAAAACATATGCAAGACATAAGGCATCATCACGAAACTGTCCGGATCCGGATCTCTCGTCTTTTAAGAAACACCGGTTATGAGATAACAACAGGTAACAAGTAAAGTGGTGGAAAGGATGATGCGATCTGATTCACGTAAGAAGAGGAATCCGAGACACACCTGTGGATTCTATCAATGCTCAGGAACGTAAATTGTCTGTACCCGTCTACAGGTTGCAGACAGGAGCCAGCCTCCAATATATTACTATCAGGGGTTGATATTATGTGTTCCACCGGAAATTCAAGTCCGATTCGTCATAGGACTTCAGAATTTCCAGAAAACGTTGCGAGCCTCAGAAGCGTCCAGCGCCTCCGAGGACTTGAGAATCAACCATGAGTCTCTTATTGGCAAGCGGCGCTTTGAGACACCAACTTTTGCCTGCTCCCCACCTGCTACGTCGGCGTTTCTGTCGAAATTGCACTAGTCAGAACATGAAAAGTTTGATGGATTTGCCTGCATTCTAGAAAACGTTCCGTATCAGACAAACACTATCTGCCGCAAATGCCCCTGGGCTTTTGGTGTTTTACTATTGTTGTGAGTAAAATGAAATATTTGCTTTTACGATTACGTGACCGCTGGAGAAGCCCTTAATGCCTCAAATCGAAGGTACCTTCAGACAAGAAGGCTTACGCAATCCAAGTCGTAATCGAATAAGGCCTATTTGGCTTGGCTTCTTCACGAGAATCTGTATACTTAATAGTGGGTAAAAATCAATGATTCTCAGAGCCAGGATGCAACACATTATTTCAGTAATCACTTTTTCTCAAAGTTCACCCCCTCAATCCCGACGCTTGATACACAAAAAACTTCCAGGAACGGATATTCTCCAGCGACCAAACCTGTTCTGGACTTGATTCCCACGTAAACTGTTTTAATTAAACTAGAACTGTCATATATATGAAACTAACTGTTTGTATTCATCACCGAAGGCCTGTGGAATTCAAGAGGATCGACGATAATCATACCGGAACTGCATTTAACAATATAAATCTTGTATCTTCCGCATCCTATCATCAGCATGTCAAAACAGCAAACTTGAACGTTTCATATAATAATATGTTTGCATCATTGTTATTTTGTCACCTACACTCCATGCCATCCTAACTGCTCTCTCAACCTCAAACGCTTTGCAGCGCTGCGCTGTCCATTGCGCGCAGCGTCTCTATGCTAGGCATCGCAGCGTCCCTTCACACCTTCCTTGGACACACACAACAACAGTCAGGTGTAAACATCATAACATGAAACATGACGCAATATCCCAATACATACGCCTTGATCCTTTCTTTGCATCAATCAATGCTCCAATGGCTTCACGCAAAAACCAGCAAAAAGCCTCCAAGCTCAATAATACACTATTACTTGCAAAAAGCTCTATTATCAACCGACAGTCTTCCGCTATAATGTTCCCTGCAAGAATTGGCGAAACCCAAATCAGTCCTCCGCATACGACAAAAACAAGATCATCGCAACTTGTGATTCTGAGCCACTGACAAAGCCTTACGGCTTTTCAGAAGCTGTATAATCTCTTATGTCACAAGTCAAAAATCTAACTTGAAAAATTTGTTGCGGATTAATACTGTACAAATTGGCAAAAACTTATGGGTTTCTCCACCTCCAATCTGCCCCTGCCCAGCCTTAAGATTAGTTAATTAGTTGGCATTTTCATCTTCTTCCTCCGATCCTGTAGAAACCGTGTTCAAAGTTGAAGAATGATCGACAACACTTCCTGCCTGTGGCCATCATCAGCCTGCCATTTTGCCATTTCTCATCAATGAATCCCACATGTATTAAACTACCGCCCATCATCTTTCTTTTGGCAAACTTGAATCTTATTATTTGCTTCTTCTCCTACACTGACTGAGAGATGATTTTTACAGGTGATTCGAACGCCCTAATAATCTTATCATCAAAACTTGACAATACTGTAACACTCGTTTTAAATCTTGTGTGCTTCTTCCTTGACCTTCATCGTGTATGTAACCACACACCTTTTGTACACCAAGAAATCTTGTTCACATTCAATAGAGATCACAACAAAGATAAAAAGCTGCATATTAATTCCGTTCTCGACTAATTTCGCCATCAAATCTATAACACTTTTGTTCAATCCCCGCATTCAGTTCAAGTGAATCTTAATTGCCACCGTTTCCAAATTGATTTCCACCAAACAACCAGCAGCACCTGCTCGAATCCAATCAATAAATCTCCATCATCCACAATAAACCATTTCGAATCTCCACCTATTCAACTTCCTCTTGACCGCATAACAGTTTTCCTTTGTTGTCGCTACTACAATCGACCATTTACATCATTTACTCTATTTTGTCATGTCCACAATCTGTCACAACAAAACACACAAACGAAACCAACCCAAAATGGCTGATCCTTTGCCAAAAAATGTGGCACACCGGAAACTAAATTACCAGCCACTTGAACATCATTTCACTTTTCAGAAACATAATGCACCTTTACGGGAATTCGAGACCACAAATTGAATACAAAATAAAAAAATATTCTTACTAGGTCCGTCATCTATCACAGTCCTAGTCCAGGCTTTGACGGTGACCACCCGTGGTGCAATTGGAGGAGGAGGAGGATTATTTCTTGCTGCTTCTTCAGCCATTTTAATCAATTCAGTTCTTTCACAAGTATACAAACACGTGGCAACTAAACTTTCGTCGTAACAGACACAAGGCAGTCAACGTTGGATCACTTTTCCCCGCTTCCCAACTTTCTCGCCGCAGGTGCTTTTGAGCGCCCAAAGAACACAGGTACGTCGACACAACCAGCAATGGCGTCAGCAGGAAGAAACACACAATGTCAGCAATCAGATTCCGAACGTTGAATTGGTTCGAGGGGTCTTGAAAGTACTGCAAAACCAAATACACCTGTTATTAATCCTTCCCACTTATTCCGTTTCCCAATTCAACTTTTGAACCTCACCTCAATACACGGCCGTGGAACCTTGATCACCTTATAAGCCTGATTGCTGATGGTCTGAAGAAGATTTAGCAGGTTGGAATCGACTGGATGCTGTTGACGTAGTACTGGACGAAGATGGCATTAGGACTGTTGATGGCTTTTGACTTGGGGCAGGGTCTTTCGAAGTGTCTTCAGGTTTCTGCTAGATCCACTGCTTGAGCTAGAGCTGCTGGAAGAATCATCACCGTCATCCGATAGTAGAGCTTTTTCATCAGGTCCTTTGAAGTCTGCAAGCGGTTTCGAACTAGAGTTATGATGTAGCTGCGCTGAAGGTGGTGTTCGTTGTTTGCCTCTATCTGGAGAACCGATCGAGGATGATGATGAACAGGTCGACAGTCGTCCAGGAGATGCAGAAGCTGCTGCTGAGGACAGCAAGTCTTCAAAATCTGTCGATAATGAAGGTAACGATGTATGAGGAGGCGGCTGTGGCTTCTCTTTCTGCTGCTTGCTGTGCTGACTCAGTAAGGCGTCAAAGGCATTATTACCACCAGGTAAACTTCCAGAAGGAGGAGACAGGTGCGGGGATCGACCCACAGGTGAGGATCTTGCAGGCAAAGTCAATAACGGACTCTCGGGTCGACGGTTCGAACTGGAGGACGCAGCTGAAGATTTACTGGTTACAGTTTTCCGGTCTGAAGAAGATTGAGCAGGTTGAGACCGACTGGATGCTGTTGACGTAGTACTGGACGAAGATGGCATTGGGACTGTTGATGGCTTTTGACTTGTGGCAGGGTCTTTCGAAGCGGGAGCTGGGGCTTTTCCGGAAGGCTTGGTACTACTTCCATCTCGCTCTTGCCTAGATCAAGAACGAAACATCATTTAGTCACAGACTGAAAAAGTGACGATACATTACAGTGCAAAGCTTACCTGGTCTTCTTGACTTGAATACTGTGTGTTAATTTTTCTAGGGTAAACTCTCCAGTTTCAGGATCTATGATCAGTACGCATTCCTTCTGATAGGCTTTTCGTGGCCCAGCAAAGACATTCGAACCCTGGCCATCTGCATTGGGCATCGATATTGTCACGGTTCCACCTTGAACCTCGAGGCTAGCCATTTTTGAAGTATCCACACTTGCAGGCCTGTAGTCATACCTGTTGTAAGAAAGACATTTTCAGTAGTTTAAGATATCCTGTCCATTCATAAGAAGTTGTCTGATTTCTTTATTATTTCTCACCCGATAGTATGATAGGATGAACCTTTGCCACTAAAGCTCGAGCCGAACTTGAGTTCTCTCACTGTTGAATCCAACCCCAATTTTTCTGAGGCAGTTGATCCATTCATTTCGAAGGCGTAGTGAGTACCCACAGGGATTCA